>MDKI01156011.1:0-59292 GCA_005239505.1 Nicotiana paniculata | reverse complement strand
AGCCCACCCGGCCCCCTATGAACCGGGCCGGTCCGGTTCCGGTTTTAACCGGTCTGGGCCGGTTCGGTTACGGGTCAACCCGGCCCGTTTGCCACCCTTAGTCTAAACGAGTAATTTTGAAATGAAAAAGATCCTTTAAATTTAGAAAAAAACATTAGATATGTATCCAGTTACTCAATCTAGAATAATATTGTTAATATTATTTGCTTTGACCACAATTCTTACAAGTTTAAAACAGCTCGGATTTTCGCTGCCAAATTTAACTTTTTATTGCATTTAAGTGTTTTCTACAGTTTTCCTTTTACATTAACAAACTTGATGGATATTCTATAATTAGTTTAGATGATCCCGTTAGTCAAACAAATCTTCAGTGTATTCTCATTAAATATTTTCCTTTTTTGAAATTTATATACATTAAAAATTTATTCAAAAGGAAAAAGACAGGAAAAGATGGGATAAGTAATTAGTACTATTCTTTCGTTCCCACTTATTTGACTGTTCTCATTCATCAAGATCAAGTTTGACCAAACTTCTAAAACTATATCAAATTTAAATTAATTCATTTTGTTACATGGAAGCAAAAAAAAGAGTAAATATTTAAAGATAAAGAAATAAAACATCCCCGCAAAAAGAACTAATTAGATCACTATACATGTATCACCCAGTTAAATTTATGCAAGGATGAAAAATCAGAGTCTTGCATTGATATCAACATTGTATAGTAGAATTATATAAATAAACCTGATATAGGTGAAAAGAGACATACACAGTGCTACTACATTAGTCTCTTCGTCCAAATTTATATAAATATATTTGACTGAACACAAAATATAAAAATAAAGAATTTTTTTTAAGACTTAAAAACAAACCAAAGAAATTTACAAAGTTAGAAACCATCTGATTAAGAGTATAAAGAGAAATTTAAAATTTAAGTGGTAGCAAATATAGAAAAATCATATTTTATTGGACTAACTATAAAGAAAAAAGCGTTTTAGTACTCCTCTACCAAACCAAGTATTAGCAACGTGACCCTATCAAATAGTTCTAGGGGCATAGATACTTTGTTTGAAGCGGTATTATGTGATATTGTGTCGAAATTTTTTCATAGTATATACTTAAAAATAATCAATTAGGTATAAATATATTAGAAATGACACTATCTGCCATTACGATAATTTATTTATTTCTTCAACTATTGACATGGGGAATTTCTGTTTACGCCACGCTTATAACAACTATCAAAAGGAAAAGAATTTAGTTTTTACGCTTCGGATTTTCATCAAAACCCGACTAGTTATGGTGGGGGTATTTCGGTAAGTTCAATCTATCATTTGACAGTCCCAAAGTTTTTGAAGCAAAATTTGGTTGAAAAGATGGTCGTGCATTAGTCGTCTCATTTGTTCTTTTAACATTCTTGAATTGGTTTCTCTCTCTCTCATGTTACATGGACAAGACTCTAGAGACTCCAGTGTATAGAGTCTGCTTCTAAACATAGACCCTAGAGAGAGAAAACTATATAGAGTAAGCAAATATCAAAGAGATTATCATCATCTATTATATGCACTGTAGCACCACCATATACATAGCCAAATTTCCTAAAAATAAAAACCCCTATCTCAATCTCTTAGATTCAAAGAAAAAAGCCCATCTCAGTTTGTTTCTCCGGTAGAAAAAATGGAGGACAATGGTATGGTTCATGGGAATCTTGATCCTAGAGCCCAAGAATTCATACCATTTTACCAACCCCATAGCAATTCTCTACCCTTGCTACCTAATCAATTTTACTATCCTACTTATCCATGCCCACCGCCGCCGCCGCCGTTACCGCCATACGGAGATGGTGTAGGATACCATCAAGTAACACACACGGCGTACGTTAGCTCAAACCCACCTATGCCTACGCCTTTTTTGCCACCTCCAAGTTCAATGGCTACAAGAACTTTGTTGTTAAGTATGGTCTCTGTTGAAGTGAGTGAGTCTATTGTGAGAAGAGATTTGGAAGTTTTTGGAGATGTTCGAGCAGTGCAAATGGGAAGGTTAAGAGAAGGGATTGTAACGGTTCATTTTTATGATTTGAGGCACGCGCGGACAGCGTTGATGGAGATTCAAGAACAGAACATGCAACAGCAGTGTCGTTTAAGGAGGCATTATGAGGAGTCTATTTATTCTATGGGTGGTTTAATTCTTCCACTTCCACTTCCACTTCCACTTCCTTCCCCGGCGCGTGGGCTCATTGCTGGAAGAGCTGTTTGGGCGCAGTTTACTTTCCCACTGACTTCTGGTCTTCCTGATGGGAATAACCAAGGGACACTTGTGATTTTCAATTTGGACTCTCATACTTGTTCTAATTATCTTAAAGATATTTTTCAAGCTTTTGGTATGCCACCAACCTTTTAATTTTTCAAGTCTTTTCCTTAATTAAATAATGGTTTTTACTGACGGATGGATTCAATTTCCTCATCATCATATGCTTATGCTTGTTGTTTCATGTTATGTTTGTGTTGAACTTGAATGTATAGGGCATGTGAAGGAATTGAGAGAGACACCAATGAAGAGGCATCAAAGGTTTGTGGAGTTTTATGATGTAAGGGATGCAGCAAAGGCTTTAATGGAGATGAATGGAAAGGAGATAGATGGGAAGCAATTGTTGATTGAATTCAGTAGGCCGGGTGGAAATAGCAGAAGATTTTCAAGAGCTAATTATTCATCACCTAAATTCAGCAACAGCAATTATTCTCCAAGATATAATAATTCTTCTCCACCACAAAAACCTCAAAGGAAATCAAATTATTATAAAGGAGGAAACCCTAGTGGAAGTGAGAGTTCAGGTAGTGGGTCAGTTCAAGATTCATTGGCATCTTTGTGTATATCAAATAATGTTAGGCCTGGGAAAATCAAGAATGCCAAAAGATGTAGTAAAAGTATTAGTCCAAGCAGTAGCAGTGTTACAACTTCTTCTTCCAAGCACCAAATTTTGCTACAAGTTAAGAGCAACAAACCATGGAAACAGGCAAAAGATTATGATCCTCGTTTTCTAATTAACGAAGATGCGATTATGGAATCTAATTGCAGTGATACCAGAACTACTGTCATGATTAAAAACATACCCAACAAGTACAGGTAAAATCCTAAATTCAGTATTTTCTCTCTTTCATATTCTAATTCTAATTCTAATTTCCCCTTTTATGTTTAAATTAAATGCTGGCTGGTAATTTAGTACAGCTCTTATCAGACGGCATCTCTAATCCTTTTATTAGCTTCATATATATTTTAAATTACATGCTGGCATCTAATTTAGTTTAATTTTATACAATATTTTATGTTGGGAATAATCTTTATTTTGGTATATTTGACTGACATATATTTGGGGCCCGGTGCAGTCAGAAGCTGCTGTTGAACATGCTGGACAACCACTGCATTCACTGTAACGAGCAGATTGCCGACGGCGATGATCAGCAGCAGCCAAAATCCTCCTACGATTTCGTTTATCTTCCCATTGATTTCATGTGGGTTTTTTCAATCAAAGATTGAATTTTAATTCCTTAATTTTAGTATTAAAAATAACTCGTAATAATGATTATATTTGTTTAGTAACAAGTGCAACGTGGGATATGGATTCGTGAACATGACTTCACCACAGGCAACTTTGAGACTCTACAAAGCTTTTCACCATCAAAGTTGGGAGGTCTTCAACTCTAGAAAAATCTGCCAAGTCACTTATGCTAGATTACAGGTATGTTCCACCTCCCTCTATTAGCTTCATATATTATGAAAAGACATATTGTTTTTTTCAGCATTAAATTCATTGTTTAGTTTGTCTTAAAAGTAGTATTGTCGCATAATTCAAGGCAACATTTGGTTAGCAGTATATATAGTTGAGTCTGATACATAATGTAGAGTAAAATTAAATTAACTTATTTAGTGAAAAGAAGTATTTAAGGAGTAATTAATTTGTGATTGAAAATGCATGAAGGGAATAGAAGCACTAAAAGAACATTTCAAGAATTCAAAGTTCCCATGTGAAGCAGAGGAATACATGCCAGTGATATTCTCACCACCTCGAGATGGCAAGTTATTAACAGAAGCTGTTCCAATAGTGGGTGGAGGAAGGAACCTACTCCTTTGTAAGGAAGAATTTGGTAGACTAGTAGATGATAATGAAAATGGCTGTATGATGGACAGAAGTAGTAATGATGACGAAGAAGCAAGAAACGGCGGCGTTAGTGTTGTTGGTGAAGGTGAAGATTACGATGACGACAACAACAATGATTCAAGATCATTTGCTTCCACCTGCATGTTAAGGGAGTAACTGAAGATTTTCTTTCTGATCTTCTACTACCAAAAAAAAAAATCGACCATTCCCCATTGCTGAAAACTGGCACAAAAGAGACAAGTAAGTGTAAACAAACAGCTTGCCACCACCCAATGGGTTTGCGTGTAAATCTCCTTCTACCTCGATCGGGGGAAAAGAAGCCACTACTCCCAATCTCATACACATACTTGTCTAGTTTTAGCTTTTTACTCTTTCTCTCTTTCTTTGCAACTTTGGTCTCTTATCGCAACTAGTAAAATCAAAGGACTAGATCTTTTTCTTTAAAAGCAAGAATCCTTTTCTTTTCCCAGGATATTGAGCATGGTTTATTTTTTGCGCTATGTTTTTAATACTAATTATTACCTCATGGGAAATATTTCTGGCATTAATTGAAATAGGGGAGTTACAAAGGCTGGGAACCAGTTACTACTCATTAAGTAAAGAAAAATATGCTTTTTCAAGTAGCTTAAACTTTTAGGTTATACTATTCAATATGATATCAGAACATATAGAAGTTTTAATTTGGATTTGAATCTTGTGGCCACCAATATACCAAGACTTGAATTTGTTCAAGACTTGATTAAGTAAGTAAAAGTATGTTTACATTTGAGTCTCTAGGTCTTCGGCTCGAGCTGCACGTACGCGGAGAAATGTATTTTTTGCTAACAACTTACTGAACTTACTCGTCTAGCTTATGTAAGAAAGGTTTTACCCATGATCTTTAATTCTAAGAATAAATAATGGGATGTCCTAATACGGTACAAAGTTTGCTTTAGCTAATTATCCAATCGAAGGAATAATTGGAAAAAGGATATCAAACTTCATAATTGTATTATTGATTAGAAATGAATTTTCTAACAGTTGACTTCGTGTCGTTGAAGGATGTTGTCATAGCCCATAAAGTCATGAGAATGATTGAATAATTGGTTTATATGGATTCTTCCTGTGTGAAAGCACAAAGAAAAATGATATTGTCAAAAATTGACAAGATAAATTTTCATTTAATCATCAAAAGAAACGTTCCTTTTAAAGTTAGAATTGATTTTCTTTGATACATAACATAATGAATGAAAGGATGCTAGAATAATCATAAGGTAGCCGTATAATGCATGAAAGGATGGTAGAATAACCATAAGGTAGCCGTACTTCTACAAGACGTTCTATTTTTCCATAGAAATATATGCTCCATAAAATGTTCGTAGGTAAAGCATTATATGTAACTGTTCAGATACAATTAAATGGTGGTTTTCCTTGTTTTAGTGGCATAATAGTGATCGAGTCCAAAGCGTTATTTTGTCAAATTGGTTAGACGGCTCGTTTATTGTTGACGACTGGTAATTGTGATTTAGCCCCTCAAGTGTATATATTTAGTCCATCAAATATTTTGTATGGTATGATAACCTAATCAGAATAGGTGTTTATGTGGCATCAATCACATTTACAAGAGACCCAAACGTACAGAGTAGAGAAATGAATCTAAAAAGTCATGACACATTGGATTAAAACATATATATTGGATCAAATGGTACGGACGACTTTTGATTATAAACTCTGATAATTTCATACATACAATATAATATATCCGCACATACACACATATAATTTCCAAGAAGAGAATAAACAAGAGGGAACCATATATTTTTCTGGTGAATAAAGTGTCAGCACAGTGCAAGAGATCATGAATAGTAAGTAATATACTGGAAAGGACAATTTTGTTCCTAAGCGGATGGAAAAGGAATCATGCAAAAATGATCAACAGAGCTTATCACCAAAATGGAAAAGGAATGTCACTAAAATTCCCTTAAAATTGTTTGGTAGGATGCATTAGGTAAAATAATACATTCATTAGCTTTATATATTAGTAATACTTTGTTATTCAAACATAAGTTATACATCCTATTTAGTATTATCCTATGCATAACTAATGCATAAGAAATCATGATATTAACAATGCAATGTGTTTTAATGAATGCATCAACTTAGTTAAAGACAAAATGTCCTTCAAAATTTATACTTGATTAAAATATGCTATTATTTTTGTAAACAAACAATTGTTCTAGAAATTGTGCAATGCTTTAATACATCAAACATAATGGATAAGAAATATGATAGCATAACAAAAACCAGCATAACTAATACAAGCATTACTAATACACTCTATTCAGCATAATTCTTATACATTCTACCAAACGATCCTTTAGTTATAGCTCCTCTATCTCTTTTCTTCTTTTCTTGGTTTTAACCCTTTTCCCTTTTAGGTGGTTCCTTTTCATTTCACTTTTAAGGTAATATTAACATTTCAAGTGTGTTATTCTGAAGTTATATAATATGTGGTCCTGGTTTACGAGTTAAAAGATATTAATCCGTTGCTTAAAGTTTACATGAAGTGAAGTGGAACATAACATTACCATCAAAAGTATGTTCTAAACATGTTTTAGTGAAGTGATGATAGTAAAATGATTAATTCATTCAAAGAATTTTGAAAGAATGACAAGAAAAAGATGACATCATCAAGCCAAGAGAGAGAGAGGTGATGGGAGGGAGAATACGAGAAACTCATTTCACGATACTCTCTGTCCTAATAGGTGATGTGATTTTTATAATTTTGATCATAAATTCGGACATAGCACCTTTTAATTTTTTATATATAATATACAAGCATTTATTATTAATGTTGTAAAGCAGTGTATATATATGGTAATGGAAGGAGTCAACAAAATGTAGAAAAGACAAGTGTATATTAATAGGTAGGTCAAAGGGCAGAAATTAAAAGTGGGAAAGCGAAAAGGACAAAATAAAAGGGAGGATCAAAGGCACGAGGGTGAAGGCGAAAACGAGAGAGAGAGAGAGAGAGCGCGCATCTGAATGTAATGGCCTTTCCAGATAAATATATATATGCAGACTGTAAAAGTAAAATATATTGGCAGTGAGTTTCAACACTGTTGTTTGTTTGTTTTATTACTCACTAGCTGTACCTTGTCCTTTGGGTCAACCTTGCCCTATGATTTTTCCATGTAAATCACTGGATTATTAAGCTCGGTTTTCCACGCTTCTACTCTACACCCTCCAAATTATTCATTTACAGAATTAATTACTACTATCTTTTAGGAGTTATACGCGAAAATGAAAAGGATAATTCTTTTTTTGAGTTTCGTTTGCGTCCTTCAATATTCTGAGCAGTATCTTTTAAAGTTTATGTATTATCACTCTTAATTAATTAAAATAATACCACGACTTGGAAAAGCTATGTAGAACCACCTTCAGTGTAAAATATCATTGACAGGAATCACCAAAGAAAAGGAAATTAGCTAGGTCAATAACATCAGTACGTGTACTTTAAAAGATTTTCCCCTTTTAAAAAGGCACTTTCTTCATAATACATACGTAATTAGAGGAGATAATATAATTAGCGTTATGCTATAATCTTGCCTCTCTTATTAAATACTATAAAATTCTCACTAAGCATTCCAAAAATTTCTTCCTGACAAATTTTAAATATAAAAGTAATTACTGCAATCATGAAATAAAAATTTCTTGATTCGTTTTTCCTAATATAAGCCTAAACCCCAAAAAAAAACACAAACTTGAATATATCTTGGTAAATGATAGATTTTTCAAATGGTAGTGTATATATCATATTTAAGATAAAAATTGAGGAAACTGACAAAAATCGAATTAATAAAAAATCAACGTACTTGATTTGATTTCCTTTTAAAAAACTGATCCAGACCGAACCATAAACACCTACATGCACCTACACATGCAAATCACCTATGCCTCGATCCTGAATTTGCTAAAATCAGTATATGATATGTCATAAATATTATATAATTAATGCGTATTCGTATCGACAAATGATTCATATCAATACATGATTTCGAAAATAACATTCCGTCCTTTTTAAAGGTAGGTAGGATACACACTATATTACTCCTACCGGATTTTTTGTTATTGTTGTCCAAAAGAAAATAAACAATATCAACTTATAAATAATTTAATAAATTAAGGACAAACACTCTCTCTATGTATTTATAATTAAGGCATGCGGCAGCTATTGATTTGCACCCGAAGCGGAAATGTATTTTACGCATTGGACAGACGCAGAAAACATCGGAATAGTTACCTATAATAACGCACAGGCTAATATAAGTTGATGAAGGAGGGATCCAGCTTCCCTCCATTTCTCGTCTCCCATTTTTCCCAAGTTCTAGCTTAGATTAGGGACACATGGCATAGGTTAGAACGAATGGCTTGATTAAAGCAATGCCCTAACTATGGTTTATATAATTAGTAAATTGTCCGCAAATATATTAAAAACTTTTCTCTTTAATTTCTCGTAGAAGTTGTTCAGTGTATTTTTTTGTTGTTGGAATCAATCCCTGTATTTATGTTCCTTCATGGAGTCCAACTAAAAATCAAACATTATAATGTATCTATGCATTCCTTTTCTTTTGAGTTTTTAGCGTAAAAACCACCTTATTTTAATATTGGATCCATCCCAATTCAATTAATAGATGAAAACATTCTCGATTGATTTTATTTCATGAAAGATTATTTTTGTACAAGGGTTGCTCTGTCACAAAGTCTTCTCTTTTATTTGAATTTTGAACAACTATATAGTTTCCAACTTTGAAACCTTAATTTCCAATTTTGTTGGTTTCTCTTTTATAAACCTTTAACCAAGTTAAGGCCAAGGTCAAGAAACCAATATGTACATTAGGATTATGATGAGTCGTGACCCCATTAAATGCTATTTCATGTCGTAACCTCACAGAGCCTGAAACAATGGCTGCAGGGACTTCCTTTTCCTTTTTTTATGTCAGCCAAACTGTCCTTTGCTCTGCTCGTCCAAGTATTACCTCCACATACCTGGTCATATCCTGGGGACTTCCCACGTGTACGGCCAGATGTCTGCCACTTGATTCCTATCTAGTTCCTAGTTTGGTCCCCTTTTTGGCTTGTCTTCTACTACTCCTCATATTAGATTTAGCAAATTAAGCTCATCGAAACAGTGTATTTGTTTTATTAACTATTAAAAGATTGTTCAGTGTCCAAATCATCTTATGTTCACCGTGAAGGTTGCACCTGATGAAGGTCTGATGGAGGCGTGGTACCTGATGTACGTACCCTGATTCAAAAATTAGTGATCGATTTAATGGCTCGAACCAATGATCTATGTATAGGTTACACCTTACACAGAATAACTATACCATTACTGCCATTCATAACTGATGTATGACTATAATTTCATATTTTAGTACATTATTTGCCTTGCATTTTATATGCTTTAATGACAAACTACACTTTAATTGCGCGTAATGAAACCTATTTTATGTGTAGGTGAATTGAAGATGAAAGAAGAGCAAAAGGATAATTAAAGTCTAAAGCGTGCTCGAAAACAGTTGAAAAGAAGAAAGAAAGAAGTGAGCAACGGTTAAATAAGGAAGCTGGCGAAGCAAGGCTTTTAGCTCGCGTTAGTGCTGGCTAAGCGAGCATTTTAGCTCGTGTGGGAGCAGGCTACGCAAGGCTGGAGGCGAGGTCCAGCTCGCGTGAAGCCTCGCGAGGCGAGGTCTGAGGCGCGCACATTCCGAACTTTGAAGGCTTATTTCATCTCCTGGTTTGACTAGGACTTGGCCTATGTGTTTAGGTCTTTTTCGACACATATAAATAGACCTAAAACGCCACTTTTGAAGGAGTTTTTGCACTCAAATAACGTAATCCGGGAGAATATATCTAGTAAATTATGGTAGTTACTCGGGAGAGAATTACGACACTCAGAGCGCTCATGATCGGTAGAAAAGACTTAGGCAAATTTATAAAAAATATAGCGAAGGAAAATTATAACCTTAGATCATTCTAATTCTTGTCTACAAACTGTTCGTAGTTAGTATTTAGTTAATAAACATCCAATTTGTTATTTAAATATTTCTGAAGATTGATTGCGTGAATCGTGCGAGTCTAGTAGCTGGGTTTAATAGGTTAATTCCCTGTGGGATTCGACTCCAGACTTATTAATCGGGATATATTTGCAACAACCACTAAGTCCTTTTTATAAGACATAGTTGGGCGTGATCAAATTTTAGCGTCGTTGCTGGGGAATTAACGGTGTTATTAATTACAGGTAAAAGAAGTGCTAGAATTCTTAGTGTACTCAATTTTCTGCATTTTAAACCAAATACATTGAAATTCTAACGTGTGTAATCTTGGGTGTTATAGGTGCATGCCTAGGAACTCCTCAAGAACTGATGAATTGTTCGAAGCATTATCAGATCCTGAGAAAGTTTTCAAGGCACTGAATCGTGCAAACAAGAAGGTCAAACAACAACAAAACTCAACAGAACAAATCGAACTAGACATGGATGACGGAATATAAAATCCAATCAACAATATAAACGATGTGAATGAACCAAACAATCAGGGCGTGTTTCCTCTTGTACCAGAAGCAACATTTTATTATTGGGCACAACCCACCACCGACTATCTGGCAACCGCAATTGCAGCCCTCAGATACAAGCAGAATTATTTCAAATCACAAAGAACATACTACATTTGCTGCAGAACAAGGGACTGTTCTCAGTGTCATACATTGAAGATCCTCAGCAACATCTAAAGAATTTCCTCTCGATATGTATCATACAAAGACAACCTAATGTGACACCAGAAGCAATAAAGCTGCTATTGTTTCCATTCTCGGTGATAGGAGAAGCTCAGACTTGGCTTAATTCACTCCCCATAAACTCCATCACTACTTGGGAGGAATTAGTCAAGCAATTTTTGAACAAGTTCTACCCACCCAATAAAACTGTCAATCAAATTGATGATATATTCAGCTACAAGCAGATACCAACAGAAATACTACAAGAAACATGGGAGACGTTCAAGGGTATGCTGGTTAAATGTCCACATCATGGTTTTCCAAATTAGATGTTGGGGCAGAGGTTCTACATGGGACTGGCAGACGACTTAAAGGCTAATGTTGATGCTTTAGCAGGTGGAGAATTTTTTAGCAAAACATTCAGAGAATGCAAGATCCTTCTTGATAAGATCTCCCAAAACTCAGGATGGATGACAAGAGACTCTACGATCACTCCTGTAATTCACTCAGTGGCTTTGGACCCAAACAACTCCATAGCCGAAAATATGGCCACTCTAATAACGCAAATGAGTATCCTCACCAAAAAGATCGATGAATCAGGCTAGAAACAGCAGGTACACATAGTTGACGCAACTAATGGGAGATTATGTACACCATGCATTAACCAACCATATGTATGCTCGTGGAGCGCGAAAGGTGACAACCAGCTTTCGCGCCCCCTTTTTCTCGCGAAATCGCGCTTCGACATTTTTGGGACAACTCCTTCTTTTTGGATTGGGTATGGGATTGGAAGAGTCGCCACCTAACGGATTAAGGTGCGTTAAGGCACCTAGAGAAATAAACTCATAAACCAGTTTGTATCACCAGAGATAGGGTAAGGGCTCAAATTATCTCGGGGGGGAGGGGGAGGTGTTAGGCACCCATCGAGGTCCAAAACGGTGGGTCCCGACCGAACTTAAATTAAGCGAATTAGTCTAAAAGTGAGGAAACAATCTGGACAATACAAGTTACTTTAAATGGAGTTAAAAGGGGGGGGGGGTCCTATGTTTTTTAGCCTATAGGATCATTCCATGCCATACTTTGTAACTTTCCAAAGTCGAGGTGTTATTCATAGCATTAGTGCACATGCTATTATATCCTTTACTATCCAATTACTATCTTTCAGTTATTACCTAAGCGTTCTAATAGCTTCTAACTCGTTCCTTATGCGTGCACTACTCGTCCCTTACCTATGGCCCTGAAAGTATTAGGACTTCTATTTAGGGTGGTTCTAGACTGATCTATATTACTTAAAAATGAGAAATCTAGGCGACAAACAAATACAAATAGGACTTTCATGTAGGAATAAACAAATAAAGACTCACATTGACCTCCACACGTAAGCAACAAATGCACGCAATTGAATCAGTAAATTTGTTAATTTTGGAATCCTATAGGCATGATATCTATATGAAAAGAAACATAATGTAAAGAAATAATTTTATTAAGGCGAGCATCGAGACTTATTAGCTTGCCTACTGATTCTATTAAGCATGAATTTGGGCACTTTCAGGTAGCAAATTATCACAGTTTTTAGGCCCAGAAACATTAACAACCCTTACAGATTTGCCTAAGTGATAGCCAGAATTGGTCGAACTCAGAACTGATTAACGGAACCCTATAGGCATGGTTTCTACGAGTTTATTATAAACATATAACATGGTTTCTAAGTGAACTACTGATTTTAACTCATAAAGACATATTTTGTTCCTTTAAAGTCCTATAGGCATGCTTGCTTATTGCAGAACTGATTTAAACCCCTATAGGGATGATTTCTAAGTTGAGACTGATCCTTACTTTCTATAGGCATGATTTCTAATTACTGACTTGATTTAAACTCCTATAGGCAGGATTTCTAAGTTTGAAAACCGATTTCACCCTATAGGCATGATATCTATTAGTTTAAATCCTATAGGCATGATTTCTAGGTTTGAACTAATCTTTATTTCCTATAAGCATGGTATCTATTAAATGTATGTAGGCAGAATTTTAAGCAGATTTCCAGAAAAGTTTATTATTCAAACAAACAGAATCCTATAGACATGGTCACTAATGCTCGTTGGAGTTTAAAATGTGTGGATCCTAGGAACATGATTTCTAATGCAGAATTAACGAAAAGGCCTATAAACAGGATCTCTACCCAAATTTAACAAAAATATAAGGAAATCCCCCAGCTTTCACTAATCCACCCAAAATCTGTTATTACAGAAATTATTACAACCCAGAATGAATAAATTACATAATAGTATCCATTACACTATAGGGAGCCTTTGTAGGCCCAATATAAACCTGGGAACTAGGCCTTCCAACAAAACAACTTTGGATTATAGTAATGATCCATCCATGGCACATTAAAAGTCAGGTTTCAAGTGTGTCAAAGTTCCCAAGGGCCCTCCGGGACCCAGGACAATGCTCATACCAGAACCACATTCAGAAGGTAATTCATAAAAGATTGGAAAACCAGCCCCAATGTGTCAGAGTTCAAAGGAGTCTCAAGGACCCTAGGCAGTGCTCACACTGGGGGTAGTAGGAACCTAGATAACTAAGAGTAGGAGTTTGGAAAACCATTGCTTAAAGGGTAAAGGGAGGGGGGCATGTTTTAGAAATAGCTCAATTTTCAAAAGCAAACAGATTCAGGTTACAAGATTGCAAACAGAACTGCACCAAGAAACAAACAAAATCCATGTTCAGCACATAGTTCAAGCATATTGGCATGTGATTTGGTAGTATTCATGCTAGTAATTAAAACAGTCGTGGCTAAAACACAGAAGAAATTAGGCAAAACATTTGAATTAAACAGACAGGACATATGAGTTAAGCAACAGACAAGTGATCACATGTTTACAGTATCTGAAAGCAGACTAAACCTTAATCTTAGGAGAGGATTCATGCTATTTGAAATAACTTAGCCTTAAGTTAACAGTATCATCAAATTTCATAGAAAGAACAGAATCATGCTAGGAATTGAAACAAGCTAATCAAACAAAGCATAGAGAATGGAATTGCAAAGGTTAAGGCATACCAGTTGAGAAGAAAGCAAGTAAAGGTGCAATGGAATTTAATTCCCAGAATAATTTGTCCTTGGCTTTCAGCCGTCCAAATAATAACCACTTAGTACAAAAATCAGAACAAGAGAGAACAAAGAGAACTTAGGTTTGTTGTGAGAATAACATGATTCGAGTCTGTGTAAAGGGAATGAGAAGGGGTTTAAATAGTCTCAATGAGATATACAAATAAGGAAATGAATCAATCCTACACAAATACTACATAACTTCAGAATCAATTAGAGTCGACTTCAATCAATTAGCAGCACAAAAATAGCATAAAATCAGGCTAATACCACTTAATTTAGGGAAAGCATTATATGGAATCAATCAGTAGTCAAGTACCAGATAAATAAGGCAAGGAGATAGTTCCGGAATCAATTAGAAGTCAGTTCCATAATCAAAGCATAAAAATCAGGCCAGTAAGGGAGTTAAGGAAAGTAGTACGAGTAATAAATCACATAAATAAGGTAAGAATAGGTCAAAATCTTAATAAGGAAATACTGGTACTATAGGAAAGCTGATTTCAAAACCCAATTTAGGTAAGTAAGATCAATTAACACTTAATTGAAATAGTTAAAGGTAAACGGGCAGAAACAGTAGGATAAACAAATAATCGAAACCCTAAGAAATACATATAGATGGAACTGATTAAATCAAGTAAAAAATCAGTCGAAAAATAAATAATAAAACCAAAGATGAAACCCTTAAATGTTAAACCATTTTCTTGCAAAAAATCTGTTAGAACTAAACCCTAAAAAATCGGTCATAAAATAATAAAAGTAGTAAGAAACAGAAATATCGAAATTTTAAAGAGGAAATACTAAAACAAACACTAAATCATTTTACATCTAACATGATCTAAGAAGATTTATCCAGGAAATAGCTAGGTTCATAAAAAAAATAAACAGAAGTGAATCAAATCTGGTTTGAACCATAGATTTGAAACCATAAAATACGAAAAGATTCGTACTCACAGGGATCAGAGTGAACATAGACGAAATAGACGAGATATGAGAGACTTTGAACAAGATTTAGTTTGAGTCTCCTGAGATTCACATCAAGTAACAGAAGAATTGTATAACCAGTAAAGAGATGAAGCCAAATAAGGCATGAAATCTAAGGAATCCCATGATTCAAGAGGGATGTGTGACGACAGGGCTAGGGTTCGAAGGGGTGAGAGAGAAGAGACGATAGTGGGGGATCCAAAGGAGGCGGGTTGGAAGAAATGAGGTAGGGTTTAGGGGTGTTTGTTTAATTAGAAAGAGGCGAGTGATTAAGGGCCGTTGATCTTTTGAGATCAACGACCAGGATTTAGAGTTAAGGCGGGTGGGTCTAATTTGGATGGGTATGGATCTGGGTTAGGGTTTGGGTATTGGGTTAGGTTAGTCTTGGGCTGGGTAGGTCCGAATTTTTTTTTATAAAAAGGGCTATGTTTTAAATACTCAATTAAACTAATAAAATAATGTATAAGAGTAATTAATGGATGATAAAAATGTCATTTGTATATGAAAATGATTTAAAATAATTATTTAACATTATAAAAATGTAAAAAGTCATTTTTCTGCTTAAATAATGTAATTATGCATATATGTGCTATTATTGCAAACTTATTACAATTATAGCCCAAAGGTACAAATATAATTAAGCATAAAAATATTAAAGCTTAATATAAATATAAATGATAAAAATTAAGTAATAAAATTATTATAAAATCATTTGTGATGCAATTAATAATTATTTAGATAATAAAACGCTGGATGAATTAATTCAAAATCCTTTAAAATTACAAAACATTATGGAAAAAATACTAGTCGATGCTCATGCACTATTTTGAAGGTATATATGTATTTTTGAAATATATATGAAAAAATTGGGTATCAACAACTGCCCCTCTTTACCAGGGAAGGATGAAAGAGTTGCCAGGTAAAGATATGATGGCCAATTTTGACCGAATAGAGTGATTTGAGAGATATAGGCCGCACTCCGGTTTTAGAGTTGCCTACATATCCCTGATTTATAGGAATCAGGCCGTGTGTAGTTCTGGATCCATCGATGGAATAAATCGATGTGGTTGTCACAAGGACGGACAAAAGGTTTCGAATAGGATGAAATGGTTATGGTGAGTGGTCAGGTTTGAAATAATTTGAAAGAACTGGAGCGGGATTGCTCTTGTTGGGATAACAATTACTCACTGGGTCTCCTGCAAAGCAAAAGATGTACTCCAAGCATATGGGTGTAAATTTAGACATGATGCAAATTCCCTTCAGACCATGAAAACTGTCTTTGGACGATTGAGGATGACGTCCTTAGACCATATTTCCCGGGCCATGAATTGTGCAATAAGGTGTTCGCAGGCCATGAAATAATGTTCTCGGGCCATCAAAATGGTGCCTCCGAACCATGACACCTTTGATTGATGATGTGCAAGTTTGAGAGATCCTCAGACCATGGCATGATGTCTTCCGGCTATGAGGATGGTGCCTTCAGACTGTGACGCCTTCAGACAAGTTGGCTATATTTCAGCCTGTGGGGGTGTAGAGACATGATTCTAGAAGAAACAAGACATGGCTTAGTCTTATGTGAAATTGAGGGCAAAGCTTAGACCGAGAAAAGAGAAGGATGCAAGAGTGAGACAGTCCTTAGTCTCGTGCGAAATTCGGGACAATGCTTAGTCCCATGCAAAGAGAAGGAAGTGCTTAGCCTTATGCAAGTAGAGAGGAAGGGCTTAGCCTCATGAAAGGATTGAGACAGGGCTTAGTCTCATGCGAAGAGAAGGCAGTGCTTAGCCTTATGCAAATAGAGAGGCATATCTTAGCCTCATGTAAGGATTGAGACAGGGCTTAGTCTCATGCGAAGAGAAGGCAGTGCTTAGCCTTATGCAAATAGAGAGGCATATCTTAGCCTCATGTAAGGATTGAGACAGGGCTTAGTCTCATGCGAAGAGAAGGCAGTGCTTAGCCTTATGCAAATAGAGAGGCAGGGCTTAGACTCGTGCAAGGATTGAGACAGTGGGGACAAGTATTCCTTGATTTTGTCAATAGCCTTTTGACAATCCTCGTTCCAACTGGTTGCGGCATCCTTCTTCAGCATTTTAAAAATCGGCTCACATATTACTGTGGATTGTGCTATGAAACAGCTGATGTAGTTGAGACGTCCCAAGAAACTCATCACATCCTTCTTGCTTTTTGGTGGTGGTAATTCCTGGATGGTTTTAACCTTTGACGGGTCCAACTCTATTCCTCGGCGACTGACGATGAATCCCAACAATTTTTCGCCAGGAACACCGAATGCACACTTTGCGGGATTTAACTTTAGATTGTACTTCTACAACCGATCAAAGAATTTCCTCAAATCTGCTATGTGATCTGTAGCCCTCTTGGATTTGATGATGACATCATCAGCATATACCTCTATTTCTTTATGTATCATGTCATGGGAAATGGTTGTCATGGCCCTCATGTAGGTGTCCCTAGCATTCTTCAGACCGAACAACATCATTTTGTAGCAGTACACTCCCCATGGTGTGATGAAGGTTGTTTTCTCTGCGTCTTCTTTGTCCATGCAAATCTGATGGTAACCCGTGAAGCAATCTACAAAGGACTGGGGTTCATTCTTGGCGCAATTTTCGATCAAAATGTGTATGTTTGGTAGAGGGAAATCATCCCTAGGACTTGCTTTGTTTAGATCCCGATAATCAACACAGACTCCAACTTTCCCTTCTTTCTTTGGAATTGGTATAATATTGGCCAACCAAGTTGGGTACTCAACTACTCTTAGGACTTTGGATTTGATCTGCTTAGTGGCTTGTTCCTTGATTTTCAGGCTCATATCTGGCTTGAATTTCCTGAGTTTTTTCTTCACTGGCGGACACATTGGATTTTTAGGTAACTTGTGAGCCACTATGGATGTGCTCAATCCTGTCATATCGTCGTATGACCATGCAAAGATATCCTTCTATTCTTTCAGGAACCGGGTGTAGTCTTCTTTCTCTTACGGTAACAAATGGATGCTTATGCGGGTTTCCTTGACGGTTTCAGAATCTCTCAAGTTGACTATTTTGATCTCGTCCATGTTGGACTTGGGCTTGTTCTCAAAGTTTTCCACTTCTCTGACAATTTCCTCAGGTATTACATCCTCATCTTCTATTTCTTCCGAGTCACTGTCCTTCTGTTGCATTGTCTCGTTACATGTCACAGTCGTTGGTTCATCAAGATAAGAAATATTAATGTTGTAGGGATAAAGATATGAAAGAAAAAATAGTAATAATAAAACATCAAGACATTTAAAATGTCAAACAAAATGATTTCAAATAATGTTTTTCGAAATGGAACACTGAAAATAAAATATTATTTAAAACAAAATGCCAAAGAAGAAATCATTTTCAAAAGTAAACAATGCTATCAGCCTTGCTACCCCGGGACTCGTCGGGCCCTTGATGGTCTGACAGTCCAGTTCTTGAGGAATGCTCCTCTCTCCACAGTCTAGATAGTGAGGCCTTCTTCTTCCTCCTCAACTATTACACTACAATCCATATCATCGTCTTCAAAAAAAAAATTCTTCCATGCTGCCAAGGCTTCTTCTTCCTCTGATCCCCATACTGTATCAGCTTGCTGGAAGGTCTGATTCAGGTGTGGCACGGGTTGCTCAAGAGGATAGTATGGAACACGCCATGGTGGCGACCAATTCTGATATTCCTGCCAGGTATACTGATATCCGAACCTGAAGGTTGTTCCATGGCGCTTCAACTGTATTGGTTTAGATATACCTTGAAGCTTTTTACCAAGCTCCTTACCAGGTTCATACCCTGCCCATGCTAGTATGCTCTCTATTTTGCTACTCCACCATTTATCCTTCTCAATCGTGTTAACACGCTCGATGCGATAGTAGGTTTCGCCACCTAACTTCCTTCTATTTTCCAACCACCAGAACAGTCTGATTGGTGTAAATGGTATTACTCCCATCTCCATAGATGATCACTTCTTGATGGTTCCACTCAAATTTTACTGCTTGGTGCAAAGTGGATGCGGCAGCTCCAGCGGCATGTATCCAAGTCCGTCCTAGCAACAGATTGTAAGAGGCGGATATGTCTAGTACCTGGAATTCAACATCGAACCAGGTAGGACCCATTTGCAAGCATAGGTTGGTTTCTCCAATCGTGGATCTTGTGACCCATCGAATTCTTTCAAGTTCATAGATCCTGCTCGTATTTCATGTAGGCCCTTGCCTAACCTCTTCAGGGTTGTCAACAAACAGATGTTGAGTCTGGACCCTCCGTCTATCAGAACTCTGGCAATGAACTTATCTTAACATTGCACTGTGATGTGCAGTGCCCTGTTGTGGCTTAACCCTTCAGGTGGAAATTCGT
Organism: Nicotiana paniculata; assembly: GCA_005239505.1. Lineage (NCBI taxonomy): Eukaryota > Viridiplantae > Streptophyta > Magnoliopsida > Solanales > Solanaceae > Nicotiana > Nicotiana paniculata. The sequence goes on along the minus strand of MDKI01156011.1, from coordinate 39,934 downwards.
CTTCATAGAAGGTGATCTTATGTCTTTCTAATACTTGTCACACCATGTTGGCCATTTCTCCGCTAGTAATGTTGTTGGGCACATATGCTTCATTTAGTACCTTCATCAGAGCATTCCTGCGTGCTTCAGAATTTTGCAGCAACGATAAGATGGATATCTGGGCAGGAGACATATTAAGATGATCAACAACAAAATACTCCTTTGCTTGTACTTTCCTCTAAAGGTCGTCTAGACCAGTTTCAATGACGGGTTGTTTGTTAGAAGCTATCTTACTGGTCTCTCCCAAATGCTCAGGCGTGTGAATTCTTCCTCTTATGGTCATTTCTTGTGCAGCGCCAGACTCTTCCGTCTTTACTTTCCCTTTTATCCTAGCTTCGGCAACATAATCTCAAGGGACAGTGTTGGAACTGAAGGGTGGTGTGGATGCCACCGTCACGGTTAAAGGGGTGGATACTTCTACCTCAAACGGAGCAGGTGTATCTGCTGGTGGTGTCATTTCTACTTCAAAGGGAGCCGATGCAGCTACCTCAACTTTGACTGGCGGATGTACCTGTACCACAATGTTATTGAGCATGACTGCCGACTTTTTAGGATCATCACCTTCCCGAATAAGTCTGGTTGATCCCTCGGGATACCATTCTTAATCGGTGTCTATTACATTGACTTCTTCACCCCTATGATCTGGGAGGGGGTTGTTGGAGACATTAGGGGAGGTTTCTTTCGCCTGTATAACCTTGGTATCAATCAGTGTTTGGATTTTATCTTTCAGGGTGCGGCATTCATCAATAGTATGTCCCTTCATACCGTAATGGTGCACACACGTCTTATTTGGGTTGACCCATTATGACGAGATTTCCATAGCCACGGGGGAATAGGGGTGACATATTCTAGCATCTTTTTTTTATTTCATACAATTGGTCAATGGGTTCGGCAATTGGGGTGTATTGTCTGGGTGGTTTGCGATCAAAGTTAGGCCTGGGTATTTGGTAATTTGGACGAGCTGGGGGTGAATATAATAGTCTGGTTGGGTATTATAGGTGTGGCAAGCGGTAGCGCATTGAGGATATCTGGGAGGTGAAGGTTGGTATGTGGGTGGAGGTGTCTGGTACATAAATGGAGATTTCGGACCTTGGGCGACCATTTTGTTCCCACTTCTTTCTTCTTTGACATACCACCTGATTGTAGTGCTTTATTCGTGGCCTGCAGTGCCTCGAAATTTGTCACCATTCCACTTTTGATACCTTCGTCGATCCTTTCTCCGATCTTGATGATATCAGAGAACTTGTGATTCTCAATTACCATTAACCTTTCGTATTATTGTGGATCCTGAGCCCTGACAAAGAACTTGTTCACTTGCTCTTCATCTAATGCTGGCCTGACCTTTGCTGCTTCTAACCTCCATCGAGTAGCGTACTCGCGAAAAGTCTTAGTGGGCTTCTTCTTGAGATTCTGGATATAGAAGACGTCTGGTGCATTTTTCGTGTTGAATCTGAATCTATCCATGAAATCTAATTCCATGCATTCCAAATTAGCCCATTTCTTGGGATTCTGACTTATGTACCAAGATAGGGCATCTCCAGTGAGGCTTCTCATGAATAGCTTCATGCGAATCCTTTCGTCCTTTCCAACCCCTACGAGTTTGTCACAGTAGGTCCTCAAATGTACCTTTGGGTCACATGTTCCATCGAACATCTAGAACTTAGGAGGTTTGTAACCCTCCGACAGTTCCACATTTGACTCAATGAACAATTCCTCATAATTCAAACCTTCGATTCATTTTCCTCCTTCAACACCCTGAACTCCGCTTGTGAGTTTCTTGAGCTCTTCTGCCATGTTCTTAATGAGCAAGTCCTTTTTGGCGGATTCCAATGTATATGAGATTGGCTGAGCAGAGTGGGGTAAGGTTTCCACGTATATAGGGTTATTTTGGTGAATGGCAGGTGTTTATGTGTAGTGGTGATCATTGGTTGAATTTTAGGGATCGGGGGTAGGCTGAAGGGTATTCAGAGGAGTGTGATAAATGGTTTGCGGACATTGAGTCGGGAGATGCTAATGTTGAGGAGGTGTAGGTATTGGTAAAGGATTTTGAGTAGGGGTTGTATTTTGGTGGGGTACGAGAGGATTCTGCGGGCGTTGGTTGGGTGTATTCTGAGGAGGTACCGGGTTTTAAATTATTTGGATGGTTGATATTTGGGACGTTTAGTGTGAGGGAGAGGTTTGACAAATTACGGACCTGCTCAAGCTCACCCTATAGTTCAAGTATCTTCTGTTCAAGCCGCGAAACCAAGTCATTTGGTGCCGGAGTACTCTGACCATCAGGAGTTTCCACATTCTCAACATGTGTGTGATTATCTTTTCTGACACCACTCATATCGTCCATCTTAGCTTTACCTTTGACTCTTGATGCAATTGGAGGAGGAGTAAGAGGTGGAGGGCCTCTGGATCTGGTATGGTAAGCTGATGATGCAGTATGTGTGAACCAACCTTAGGGGATATGAATAATCAAAAAGAAAGAAAAAAAAAGGTAACGAAGTTAGTGAGAGTTTTGAAAAATGTTTGCAGTATTTAAACACATATTGTAGGAATGTAAATTCGCGTCCTTATTTGGGATCCTCGTTGTGCCCGAGGTAGGCCTAGCGACAAGTAGATTTGGAGAATTTTAATGGCAATAATTGCCTCATTTAATTAATGCGATAAATAAGATGAATCTAAAACGACAATAAGGTAAGTCACTGATGGCACTTGGCCTTATTACATTCGAAAAGCAAAAACGAATAAGCCTAATCTACTTGGTCCCAGAAGGACCTTCTCCAGGACCGGTTCTCTTGGCTCCATCGATCAGGTTACCCAGGTAGCGCATGTCCAGCAGCAGGTATGCCCTGGCGAGATGTCCTCCTTCGATACCTTCAGCATTCTGGCAGTCTATGACTTTTTTCCTCATCTTCCCTTCCAACTCCATCAGACCCTGCTCCAGATATTCTAGCCTTTCATTCGATCTGGTAGCCATTTCCTTCCATTCATTGATTAATTCCATATCAGTCTTGTGTTGTCCAGATGCTCAGCCTCGGACTCGCAGACCCTTTTGCGCAGTCTGTTATACTTCATCTGTGCTTCGGCAACTTCATCTATGACTCTGTTTCCTCGACCAACCCCTGGCTCGACTATTCCTGTTATGCAGTCCTCCAACCATGATGTGTAAAAGTACACATGCCCTGCGTGATATCGATCCGCCTCGATGGTGTCCCTTTTCACAATAATCTTAAAGTGCCACATATATTGAGCTTCACATTTATATGGGATGTCATCATCTTGGAAATCCGCCCTGTAGTGACTCATTTTGGAGACTCGTGGTATAATCTATTTTCTACTGACTTGTCTCATGACCCTGATAGGAACATAGGGGTGTATACCCCTTAACCCGATTAACACCAAGTGTGGAGCGTCCCTAGATCGGATGGTGAACTTATTGGTGGGGACCACTCGAACATCCAATGAACCTGGTCCTCAGTCAAGTTGTCAAAAAATTGCACCCATTCTGTAGCATTCTCCGGTTGGGAAAACCTATCTGGGATAAAGGTCATTCTCTTGGGGTGATGAAAGGCTATGTGATCTTTCCACGACCTTCACAGAAACTCTTGGCAGTATTGACCTCTCTGTAAATGTTCTAGCAACCAAATTTGGATTAGCAGATTACAACCCTCGATGTGTTTGAACCCCTTCTGGAAGCGATCCAAGGCCCGATATATGTCTGCTATAATCATAGGGACAATAGTATATGTTTGTCCCTCGATTCCCCCCATTAAAGCTTTGGTTACCATGGCCAGTCTGGTGTGAATTCTGTCCTTTTTTCTTGGAAACACTATCATACCCAAGAAGCAGACGATAAACACAAAAACCCTGCGATGAATCCAACCCAAAGAAGTGATAGAGAACTCGTCATGGAAGATACTGTAGGATTTGCTGTGACCATATAGCTCATAAAGGAAGTCAAAGGGTACATAGGAATTCTTCAGACACACCAAATCGTCATTCTTTTTCAAACCCATGATTTTCAGAAACTCTCTAGGAGTGCGATTTTCCGGCACAAATAAACCGGGACTATCCCAAGGTAGTCCAGCGAATCCCCCTATTTCCTCCAAAAGAGGGGTCATTTCTATGTTGCCAAAATGAAATACAGCCCTTTCTCCATCCCAGAACATAGTAGTAGCTTCAATCAACATGTTGTTTGGTTGGATATCTTATAAGGAAGGTAGATTTACAAGGACTCTCTTCACATGATTTTTATCACTTGACGGAAGGTCTTCCCACCAATCTAGCAACAATGGTGGTATGTTACGGACCATGCCGAACCTGCGGACTTCGTGCTTCATTTTCTACAAAACAAATAGAGTTAGACCCTTTCCCTTTCTAGATTCAACTATTTATACGTTAACGATTAGCATATTGGCCCTTATTTCTCCAAATTAATGCACAAATCGTGGTTGCGTTCGTCGGGATTATGGAAACCCCTGTGGGTTTTAGACAAGGCTTTTCTTAAAGGGTTATTATGTGGAAAACATATTAACCCAGTCTAGGTTTGACCATGATGCATGTACAGTTATAATTAGAGTAAGGTTTTACTAGAAGTCTAGACTGGTACCCTCAAGAGGATGACTTGAGGGGGAAAGGCACGGAATCGTCGACTGCACCGCTGATCGACTAGTTTTACCGCAAATAAGCCTTTAAAATTCAAATAGGGTGATATAGAAAGAGCGCAAACACTCATCAAGAGTTGTTATGGTATTAATTACGCACGAGTGGAATATGATATTGAGCATGATTTATGCAGAAAGAAAATAACACATCGTCAAGTAATTGCACGATGAAAATGGTAAAATGCGGTATTTAATAATTGTAAAGGCATTTAAGAAAGAAAACAAAGAGACAAGTTAGTTTCCACAGTAAAGCGTCGTAAAAGAAGAATGCAAGAGAGAGTGGATTCACATGAATCGGCGATAAATGGTATTGAGATTCAGTTAGGACAGATTTCGATGACTCTAAATAATCGTCCCCAAGGGACGTTACCTGCAGACACACAAATCAATCCTAAAGAGAAAGACCTGAAACAACTTATGGCAGTGAGTCTACGAAATAGTAGAGACCTAGATCTAGAGCAAGAAATTGCTAGCGAAAGCCGACTAACTTAAACACTTGTGCCGGTACCCATTGAGATAGATGATTCAACAGGGTTAACTAAGGTGACGGTACAACATGCACAAGAGAGCACAAGCAAAGAAAAAGAGGTTGTGAAGGAGACTGGGGTAGAACAAGAAGCGCCAGTAAAAACAGTACCTAAGCAAGATAAAACTCAAATCACAGGAAAGAAGCAACCTCCAATACCATTCCCACAGATATTGACCAAATATTAGAAAGATGAGCAGTATAAGTAATTCATGGAGATGTTGAAACAAATCCAGGTGAACATTCCACTGATTGACGCTTTGGGGGAGATGCCTGGATATGCCAAAATTATGAAAGGTTTAATGTCTCGCAAATTTTACTTCCAAGACCTGTTCACTGTTATATTGACCCAAACCTGCAGTGCAGTCGTGACTAGAACAAAGCTGAGGAGTTATCAGACCCAGGGAGTTTCACAATCCCATGCACGATAGGCAGCTATGCTTTTCTAAAGCATTGTGTGGTTTTGGGGAAAACATAAAATTGATGCCCTTGGCTATTTACAAAATTTTAGGCATTGGAAGAGCAAGATACACATCCATGTTACTACAGCTAGCCGACCGGACAGTGAAGAGGCCCTCAAGTATCCTTGATTATGTATTAGTATAGGTTGGGAAGTTTGTGTTTCCAACAGATTTTGTCATTGTAGACTGCCAGGTTGACGAGGAGATTCCCATAATTTTGGGAAGACCATTCTTGGCCACCGGGAGAGATTTAATTGATTGTGAAACCGGAGAGCTAAAAATGAGACTAAATGATGAAGAGATAACATTAAATGTGCAGAAATATATGCGACAACCAAGTGAATTTGCTAACTGCTCTCAAACAGAAGCTGTGGATGTAATTTTGGAGGAGGAAGATGAGACCTTGAACGCTAAAGACCCTCTAATAGCTTGTCCCATGAACTTAAATGAATTAAATGGAGAGGAATTGGCAGAGTGGGTGCTGGATCTTGAAGTCCAAGGGTTTTGGAAAAGAGAGCTCGAATTTGAGCCTTTCCACTTAGAAGAAAGAAAAACTCCTCCAGCTAAGCCATTAATAGAAGAGCCACCAAAGTTGGAACTGAAGATGCTAACACCTCATCTCAAGTATGCTTTCTTGGGAACTAACTCAACTTTACCTGTTAGTATCTCATCTGGGTAATTAGATGTGCAGAAAGAACAGCTTTTGCAGGTATTGAGTGAGCACAAAACTGCAATTGGTTGGACCAATGCATACATTAAGGGTATCATCCCTCTGTATGCATAAGATTCTATTGGAAGATGGCCACAAACCTTCCAGAGAACATCAAAGAAGGCTGAACCCCAACATGAAGGAAGTTGTGAAAAGGAGGTGATAAAGTGGTTAGATGCGGGGATCATTTTCCCCCATCTCTGACAGCAACTGGATCAGCCCAGTCCAATGTGTGCCTAATAAATGTGTGATGACTATAGTGAAAAACGAGTACAATGAGTTGATATCAACAAGAATAGTCACGGGATGGCGAATTAGTATGGACTACAGAAGATTGAATAATGCCACCCGAAAAGACCACTTTCCCTTGCCGTTCATTGATCAAATGCTAGATAGACTGGCTGGGAGGTCCTACTTATGCTTTCTGGATGGATACTAGGGATATAATCAAATCTCCATTTCCCCGGAAGATAGAGAGAAAACGTCATTCACATGTCTATATGGAATCTAAGCCTTCTAGAGGATGTCGTTCGGCCTATGCAATGCACCCGCCACATTACAAAGGTGCATGATGGACATCTTCACATATATGGTAGAGGACATTTGATGATTGCCTAAAGAATTTGAAAATAGTGTTGAAAATATGTGTCGAGACTAATCTGGTACTCAACTGGGAAAAGTGCCATTTCATGGTACATGGATGTATAGTCTTGGGGCACCTAGTGTCGAGTAAGGGCATTGAGGTAGATCGTGCAGAGGTTGATATGATAGAAAAGATTCCACCACCCACTTCCGTCAAATCAATAAGAAGTTTCCTTGGCCACACTGGTTTATTTAGACGGTTTATAAAAGACTTCTCCAAAATTTCTAACCCCTTGTGTAAACTACTTGAAAAAGATCACCCTTTTGTGTTTTCTGATGATCGCAGGGTAGCGTTTGAGGAGTTGAAGAAGAAACTGGTGACTGCACCAATCATAGTGTCCCCCGACTGGGGACAACCTTTTGAGCTAATGTATGATGCAAGCGACTATGCTGTGGGAGCAGTTCTTGGGCAGCGAAAAGATAAAGTCATGCATCCAATATACTGCAAGTAGAACTTTGAGTGGTGTCCAACTAAATTACACAATGACCGAGAAGGAGATGCTAGTAGTGGTGTTCACATTTGACAAATTCAGGTCATACCTGATAGGCTCAAAGGTAATATACTGACCATGCTGCTCTTAGGTACCCAATTGAGAAGAAGGAGTCAAACCCGAGCCTGATTCGATGGGTGCTACTGCTGCAAGAATTTGGCTTGGAAATCCGTGACCGAAAGGGAACGGAGAACCAAGTGGCTGATCACTTGTCTAGGCTGGAAGGAGCCGAGAAGAAGGTTAAGGTGGAAGAGATTGTGAAGAATTTCCTGGATGAAACAACTATTTGGAAAGCGGTATTGTATGCAGACATTACAAACTACTTGGCAAGCGGTATTGTTCCCTGTGACCTCTCCTCTGTCCAAAAGAAAAAGTTTTTTCGTGACTGTCACATGTATTGTTGGGATGATCCTTATCAGTTCAGGATTTGTGTCGATAATATGATCCGGAGATGTATCCCCGATATAGACCAATCTTCTATTTTGCATGCTTGTCACGCGTCACCTTATGGTGGCCATTTCGGGGGAGTAAGGACAACTACGAAAGTGTTGGAGTCGGGCTTCTACTGGCCGACATTGTTCAAAGATGCGCACTTATGGGTGAATGGTTGTGATGAATGCCAACGAACCGGGAATATTTTCTGCTGACATGAGATGCCTATGAACCCAATCCAGGAGATAGAAGTGTTTGATGTATGGGGAATCAATTTCATAGGGTCTTTTGTCAACTCATATGGCAACAAGTACATACTCGTAGCTGTGGACTACGTGTCAAAATGGGTGGAGGCTGCAACGCTCCTTACAAATGATGCAAAGGGGGTCATTGGTTTTTTATGAAAGAATATATTCAGCAGATTTGGCACTCCAAGGGCAATAATCAATGCTAGAGGCACTCACTTCTATAACCGAACCTTCGTAAAGTTGTTAGAAAAATATGGTGTACGCCACAAGATTGACACCCCATATCACCCACAAACGAGTGGGCAAGTGGAAGTTTCGAACAGAGAGATAAAGAGCGTTTTGACAAAGACCGTGAATGCTACAAGAACGGATTGGACGAGAAAGTTAGATAATTCACTCTGGGCCTATCGTACCGCTTTCAAAACTCTGATTGGCATGTCGTCGTATAAATTGGTGTTTGGGAAGGCGTGTCACTTACCAGTGGAGTTGGAACATATAGATTTGTGGGCGTTGAGGCATCTGAATCTCGATATAGAAGCTGCGGGTACAAGTAGTATCACAAAGTTGCACGAGCTTGATGAGTTTTGCTACTATGCTTTTGAGAGCACAAGACTATACAAGGAGAGAATGAAAATGATGCATGACAAAAGTATTCTTGAGTAGAGTTTTAAACCTGGAGATATGGTATTGCTATACAATTCAAGATTGAGGTTATTTTCGGGCAAATTAAAGTCAAGATGGCCAGGACCATTTCGTGGGTAGAGATTCACCCCACTAGAGTTGTAGAGATTGCTGCAGAAAATGACTCTCGCATGTTCGGAGTCAATGGGAACATGTTAAAATATTATTTGGGCATGGATGATGCGAAAGTAGTGTCGGTGACTCATTTTATCGAGCCACCAAGGTTGAGTGAGCCTTAAGTGTGATTACCTGTGTCGTGCCGCGACGTTAAATCGGGTTCTTCATGGGAGGCATCCCATTGTAATGTTGTATTCGTCGTGCTGCGACGTTAACTAAGGCGCTTGTTGGGAGGCCATCCAATTCGTAGTTGATATTTATTGTAGTTAGAATTTTTCTTTTCGTTTTAGGTACTAACAAGTTTGCAGGTGATTTCGGCAAGTCGAGCTGGGCCAGGTGTTAGGACTCTCGCTGCATGAAAGAAGTCAGGCGTGGGAGCTCACCTTGCGAGGTGTGGGAAGAGGTGAACTAGACACTAGACCGTGCACCACAAGTCATTAAGCCTCGCTCCACAAGCCCCTAAAGAGCATTGGAGCTCGCGTCGCGAGGGCTAGGGCGAGGTAAAACAAACGTGTCGCCATGTAAGTGGAAAATTTGGGCTTATTTTAATTTCTTTTTTCCCTTATTTGATTCTAACTCCCTCACATAAATGCCCAAAACAAAACAAAAATAAAACCCTAACCTAAACACCTCACTGCTTACAAAACATCTAAGGAAAATACACTCTCGCACATCACTGCTCACAAAAAATCCCTCCCCCTCACACACTTACGCAACACACTGCCTTGCACTCCCCTTTCCAACCCCATTGAAGTCAAGCAAGATTTTCCCCTTTCCTTCACTTGTTACAGCAGTTCAAAGGCAAATACCTCCTCTCAAAACATCTAAGGTATGGTTTTTATATCCTTTCTTTATGAATTTCGAGTTGGATGAAGGTATAAAATTAGACACAAAATTTGGGGGTTCTTCTTCATTGTAATAATGTATTTGTGTGTCCCAACCCATGATCCCCATAGGAATGGTGTTGCTATTGTCTGAACAAGTGGTAGTACGGAACTCCCAAGCCAATTTGGGAGGGTGAGGCAATTCCTCACCCTACAAGCACTGCCATGGCACTAGTGCATGCTAAGTGTTTGTTATAATGCATAAAAGGCATTCTTTGTCCCCATTGGAGTCCGAGTCTCTGGGATTACAAGACAAGTGATATGTAGTCATGCACCACTGTAAAATCTTAAGTGTGGGGTGGCTTACCGGTAGCCCGATGCTTCGAAATTGGAGGAAGCACCCATGTGCCATTTCTTGATTCTCATGCTTAGAAAATATGAGGTGAAGTGTGAGTAAACTCAGAAATTATTGCACATCATGTGTTAAACTCTTAAGTGTAGGTTGGAAAGACCATGTGTTTAATGTTTTAATGCATTTTTAATTGATTAATGATTTCTTGTGTAGGAATGAATATGCCTCAGAGAAAAGAAACCGGAAAAGGAAAGGCTACTTCCAGTGCTCCACCTAAGGCGAAGTCCACCTCCCCCAAAGAAGAGAAAAGGGAGAGGGGGGGGGGAGCTACTTTTAGTCAAAGTGAAGGATTGCATGCTGTGGCAGCTATAGAAGCGAACCACAACTTAAAGGACAAATGGAGTTTGGCATCAAAAGCATACCTCCCATACTAAGGACTGGTACAAGCGCTTTAGGCCCAAACATGTACATTCAGATATAAATCTCAATCTAGTTGGGGAATTCTATGCCAGGTTTGATCCTAAGGATGATGAAGAGCTGGTGCTGATTCGTGGACGGTTGATAGACTTTTCAGCCACAACAGTATGTAATTTTTTATATGCTACGGATGTTCTTGTGGAGCCATTGGACTACTTCATTGCCGTCCTACATGTAGAGATCTAAGACACACTCTTTGTGCTGTCTATTCTACGGCAGCGTGGGTTCGGGATAAGATAATAAATCGGCATAGGAAGTTCCCCAAGAAGAAGATGAGGGTCGAGGCTCAAGTGTGGCTGAAATTGATTAATGCACGGCTTATACCGTACAATCATGACACGCTCATTATCCGTGAGAGGACTTGTGTGCTATACTTCCTCATGACATGATTGCACGGATGATGAGGATGTCAACACACCTGAGCAGCCCGAGGTCGAGCCAGAACAGTCAGATGATGAGGAGGAAGCATAGGATGAAGAGTGGGCGACCTCAGAGGATGAGGGCGATGATGCCGCTTGACCAGGGAGTTTTCTTACACCCTAGTCATTTTTCTTGTTTTGTCAATTTGTTTATGCACTGAGGACATTGCATGAAATAAGTGTGGGGTGGGGACTTGTAAAAATTAGTTATTATTTTAGTTACTTTTTTTCAGTAAGTGTCGTCTTTTTTAGTTAATTGTTTTATTTAATTATTTTTGTTATTTTTTTTTATTTAGAAAATATGAAGAAAACAAATAGAAAAATTGGACTCTTCCCGACGATGGATCTCCTAGACAGTTTTCTTGAGGGAAGTAAGTCTAAAAAAAAAACCAAAAAGATTTTCTTGTAGGTAGGTAGTAATTCCCCCTTGATTTTTATTTGGGTCGCAGTTCTTTTCCAAGGTGTTTTAGTTGAATCGGATGTAGTTAGTTTTAATTTTTAGGAGTAGGAACCACTGGGCTATGCATTTAATGGAAGAAATATCTCTTAGCTTTGTTATGCCTTGGGAAGAGTTAGTACTCGGTTTGTGACGCTTAGGCTCAGGTTTTTACTCTAGTTTAAGTACCTTAAATCGTAGATTCTTAGCGTTGCTTAACTGCTTTGAGTGGAGTGTCATGAGAAAACCAATCCTAAGTGAGTTACGTGCCATGTCTGTGTGAGGTTTATATGTATAGAACTTGCCCGTGTGTATGCAAACCGAAATAGTATACTTGTTCAGTCTGGGAAGTAATATATGCATTTCTTTGTTGAGACAGATATATATAGTTTACCCGCCTAAATGTTATGTATCATAGTTAACCCCTTTGAGCCTATAATCATGTTTCTTTGGTAACCACATTACGAGCGGTACCCTTTGTTTTATCGACCATATAATTGAACCTTGTCACCTCTCATGAGCACTTGAATTGTGATAAATTATGAAAAAGTTAAAGTGTGGAGTGGTTGGTGTGACTTTTGAGTGGAACTAATGAAACAAGGAGAAAGGTGCCTTGTTTTGAATAATTAAGAGCCACTTGAAATAAAAAAGAAATAAAACAAAAAAATATAGTTGTATTGCTGTGAAAAAAATATTCCTTGACAAGTGGTGACTCTTGAGGTAATTGTGCTTAAAGAAGTAATGGGTAATATAAATTGAAGTGAAGGTGGAATTTTGGTTTGAGATAATTATGGGATGTAGTATTAAAGTGTATGTATTAAAGCGCTTAAGGGAGGTGTAGTCACTCATATCCAAATGTATCCTACCCGACCCCCAGCCTACATTACAACCAATTAAAGTTGTATACGATCGATATCAGGGACTCCGATATCGAGGTCTCCGAAGCATGCTGATCCCGACCTCAAGGGGGGAAAAGTAGAAAATGAAGTTTGACCTCGAGGTGCATGGCTCGAGAGATCATATTGGGGACTCATCTCAGCATACCTCGAGGCAGTATGAAAATCGACGACCGTCATGGAAAGGAGGGAAATTCCCAAGGGCCCATGGTTAGAGCTGACAAGGTCTGCAAGAATAGTACAAGTCCGTACTGAGCCGTTATACAGATGTACCAGTAGAATTTCCTTGTCATAATTAGACATGTACTATGTTGGGACTACCCCCTCCTATATAAAGGGGACCCCTGTCATTTTGTAACACACATGAATATTGAATAGCAACAGAACATTCTCTGCTTTTCTTCCTTAAACGTGCTCAACAATTGCTCTATAGGTTTATTGCTCTTCATTTATTTCCCATCATTAGCCGTAAAAGGCTATCCCCGAGTCCCCCAATACCATTGTTTCTTCATCGATCGCTCATTATTAACTGCTTTAGCTAGACCTCGAGGCCCCCCTGTTCTAGCCAGCTCGAGGCCTAGCTCTGTGACAATACCGGTTTGCATATCTTATTTCTCTAACTCACACTTATCACTTCCAATCTAATAACTAGTATTAAGACAAATCACATATTTTTAGAACAAAAAAATCAAGTATAATTGTTAATACCATTTTAAAGGCAAACAGTTTGGCGCCCACCGTGGGGCTAGGAATAATAGTGATTGTTTTAGTGCTGGTTTTTTGAAAACACAAGTTATTCTTCACATTTTTTATTGTCCAAGAATCTTTGATTTCAGGTAAAAAATGTCTAACTCAGTGAATGCACATGAGAACAATGGCCTTGAGGCCCATGGAGAGAACAGTGCAGCGTCCCCAATCACCGGCGTACCACCACAAAATACTAGGGTAGTACCAGCACCACTCCCTGTCTATGCGGCCTCTCGCAATGCTATGTGTATCGATGTAGGATTTGATACCGACGGAAGTGTGCGCGAAGGTGACCAACACGAAGCGCAGAAAGCTCCAGCTCAAGAAGAAATAAAATTTAGCCTACAAGTCATTTTTGAGATGTTACAAGTGCAACAAGTGGCTATTGTTCAGCCAGAGCCAACAAAAACTCCAAGCACATCAGCACCGGGAACAGCTCCTCGAGCTGAGTAGGTACCAGAAAGATCAAGCAACAATGGGTCAGCAGCAGACCCCGTTATTATGAAGATGCTCGAGGACCTCGTCAAAACAATTGAATCGGGAGAAGAAAAGATAGAAGCTAATGACAAAAAAGTAGAAACCTATAACTCGAGGGTCGATCATATTCCGGGTGCACCTCCGATTTTGAAGGGGGTAGATTCGAAGAAGTTCGTGCAAAAACCATTTCCATCAAGTGTGGCTCCGAAGCCCATTCCGAAGAAGTTCAGGATGCCCGATATCCTGAAGTACAACGGGACCACGAACCCCAACAAGCATATTACCACTTACAATTTTGGTATAAAAGGGAACGACTTAAAGGATGACGAGATTGAGTCCGTCTTATTGAAAAAAATTTGAGAAACACTGTCGAAGGGGGCCATGATGTGGTATCATATCCTACCTCCGAACTCGATAGATTCATTTGCCATATTGGCAGACTCTTTTGTAAAGGCACATGCTAGTTCCATCAAGGTTTCTACAAGAAAGCCCAACGTCTTCAAAATTAAACATAGGGAGAATGAGATGTTAAGGGAGTGCGTATCTCACTTTCAGATGGAGCGAATGGAATTACCACCAGTCTTCGATGACTGGTCAGTGCAGGCCTTCACTTAGGTATTGACGATTGAAGCTCGATAGATTCGAAACAGCTGAAGCAAAACTTGATCGAGTATCCCGTCGTAACTTGGGCGGACGTCCACAACAGGTACCAATCCAAAATAAGGTTCGAGGATGACAAATCAGGAACCCCCTCGGGTTCAGTATACCCTAGTAGGTTGATTTCCAAGGAATCTAGAAATCCAGAAAGAGAGCGAGTCCGAGCAAGGAGATGTATCAACCATATGTCGGAGATCGAAGAAACACTTCGAGACGGGACATACCTCGAAGCGATCGAGGGACAGATCGAGGCCGGAATTCCTGGGGACTTATGAGCAAGACCGAGTTTGGCAGGAAGTCGAGACCAATAAAGGCGCCCCGGTTTTCGGAATATAACTTTAACATCGATGACTCGGATCTCATATCGGCCATAGGTAAAATCAAAGATACCAGGTGGGCGAAGCCCGTGCAGTCAGATACTTCCCAAAGGGACCCCAACTTAATATGAAAATACCACAACATTCACGGTCATAGGACCGAGGATTGTAGACAACTTCGAGAAGAGGTAGCCCGATTGATCAGCAAAGGGCACCTTCGAGAGTTCCTCAGCGACCGAGCTAAGAATCAATTTCGAGAAAGAGAGGCGAACAGGAAAAACGAACAGGAAGAACCGCGACAGTTCATTCATATGATTTTTGGAGGAGTCGATGTACCACAGGGGCACGTGTTCGAACAAAAAAAAAGTATCCATCACAAGGGTAAAGTGAACTCGAAGTTACATACCTGAGGATGCTCTTACATTCGGTGAAAAAATTGTAAAGGCCTTGTCTCAGCCTCACAATGATGCACTGGTAATCTCTTTCCTTTTGAATAAAGTTCAAATTAAACGTGTGCTCGTGGGTCCAGGTAGTTCGGCTAACATAATTAGGTTGAAAGTGGTGGAGCATCTCAGGCTGCTCGATCAGATCGCACCCAACTTTTGAGTCCTCAATGGATTCAATATGGCGGGTGAGGCAACGAGGGGGGAAATCATCCTCCCTGTCAACGTGGCTGGTACAATTCAAGATACCAACTTTTATGTCATCGAAGGTGATATGAGGTACAATGCCTTACTTGGAAGGTCGTGGCTACATAGCATGAGGTCAGTACCATCAAATCTTCATCAAATGATTAAGTTCCCAGCAAAAGATGGTGTGAAAACGGTGTACAGAGAGCAGCATGCAGCAAAGGAGATGTTCGTCGTACACAACATGACATCAACATCGACATCTCTCGCTTCAGAGAAGTCAAAAGACAAGCAGATCCCTGAGAGGCATGTGGCCTGTGAACAGTTGATGGAGTAGGATGAAGAAGACTTCACTCCTCGAGCCTTTGTTTCCCCCGAAGAATCGGACGCAACAAAGTCGACGGTCGAAGAACTTGAACATGCCATTTTGATCGAGCATCTTCCAGACCGAAAGGTAGACCTGGGAACGGGATTAACCCCCGAACTCAGGAGAAAACTCATTCAATACCTTATTAATAACATTGATTGCTTCACTTGGTCCCATTTAGACATGACAGGGATCCCACCAGAAGTAACCGCCCATCGACTAAGTGCCGACCCCAGGTTCAAATCAGTGAAACAAATAAGGTGGCCTCAGTCCGAGGTAAAACATGCATTCATCAAAGACGAGGTAAGAAAACTCCTCAAAATAGGATCCATTAGGGAGGTGAAATATCCAGAATGGTTGGCTAATGTGGTAGTAGTCCCCAAAAAAGGAAATAATTAAGAATGTGTGTGGATTACAAAGACCTGAATAAAGCATGCCCTAAGGAATCATTCCCATTGCCCAACATCGATCACTTGATCGATGCCACGGCCGGCCACGAGATCCTTACGTTTCTCGACGCCTACTCCTGGTACAATCAGATCTAAATGAACCCGGAAGACCAAGAAAAACCTTCATTCATCACGAAGTATGGTACATATTGTTATAATGTAATGCCCTCTGGGCTAAAAAATGCGGGAGCCACGTATCAACGCCTAGTTAATAAGATGTTCGAACATCAAATAGACAAATCTATGGAAGTTTACATTGATGACATGCTAGTTAAGTCCCTGCGCGCAGAGGACCATTTGACTCATTTGCAGGAAACATTCTATATCCTTAGAAGGTACAACATGAAGCTCAACCCCGAGAAGTGCGCCTTCGGAGTCGAATCGGGCAAATTTTTGGGCTTCATAGTGTCGAACCGAGGAATCGAGATCAATCCCGACAAAATTAAGGCCATCAAGAAAATCACCATGGTAAACAACGTGAAAGCAGTACAACGGCTGACCGGGCGAATAGCGGCCTTAGGCCAACTCATCTCGAGGTCATCAGATCGGAGCCACCACTTCTTCTCCCTACTCAAGAAGAAAAACAATTTCGAGTGGACTACGGAATGCCAACATGCCTTGAAAGAAATAAAGCGGTATCACTCGAGCCCAAATTTGCTCCATACCCCAAAGGAGGATGAAACGTTGTACTTATATGTGGCAGTGTTTGAGGTAACGGTCAGTGATGTGTTGGTTCGAGAAGAACAAGGTACGCAATTCCCTGTCTATTACATGAGTCGAACCCTAGGAGATGCTGAAACCAAGTATCCACACTTGGAAAAATTAGCTCTTGCGTTAATAAGTGCATCTCGTACGCTGAAACCTTATTTTCAATGCCATCGTATATGTGTTTTAACTATGTACCCTTTTCGAAACATTCTGCATAAGCCCGAATTATCGGGCCGATTGGCCAAAGGGGGCATCGAACTCGGGGGGTACGACATCGAGTACCAACCCCGAATGGCTATCATGTCTCAAATTTTGGCAGACTTCGTGGCCGATTTTACGCCTACCCTCGTGCCCGAGGTAGAGAAAGAACTCTTATTGAAGGCGGGCACATCATCGGGGGTGTGGACCCTTTTTACTGACGGTACCTCGAATGTGAAGGGGTCTGGTCTTGGCATAGTTCTAAAACCACCTACGGGTGGCACAATTAGACAATCTATAAAAACTTCGAAGTTGACTAACAATAAAGTCAAATATGAGGTCATGATTGCAGGTCTCGAACTGGCCAAAAGCCTAGGAGCAGAGGTCATCGAAGCAAAATGCGACTCTCTTCTAGTTGTAAACCAAGATGCAAAGATACTTATACAAGCTTCAAGTTACGTTGCACCGCTTCAAATAATGGACCCTAATCCACGTACCTCGAGAACAAAACAACGAGGCAGATGCACTCACAAACTTGGGAGCGTCTGTCGAAGAGGATGATATACTCCCAGGGACTGTTGTGCAGCTATCCAAATTGGCGATCGAAGAAGGTCATGTTAAAGTCAACTCAACAAGCCTAACATGAGACTGGAGGAACAAGTACATTGACTACTTGAAACATACAAAGCTCCCCACGGATCCAAAGGAATCGAGGGCCCTTTGAGCTAACACAACCCGATTTTCACTCGACGAGAATGGAACACTGTACGGAAGGATCTTCAACGGGCCACTGGAAGTATGCTTGGGACCGGGGGACACCGACTATTTGCTACGAGAAATTCACGAAGGCTCTTGTGGCAACCACTCCGGAGGCGGCTCCCTAGTTCGAAAGGTAATTAGAGTAGGTTACTATTGGGATAGCATGGAAAAAGACACCAAGGAATTTGTTCGAAGATGTGACAAATGCCAAAGATTTGCACCAATGATTTATCAACCCGGAGAACAACTGCACCCGGTCCTGTCCCTATGGCCATTCATGAAATGAGGAATGGATATCGTCGGTCTCCTACCAATGATGCCAAGTAAAGCAAGATTTATCTTATTTATGACTGACTACTTCTCAAAATGGGTATAAGCGCAGGCCTTCGAGAAGATAAGAGAAAAGGAAGTCATCGACTTCATATGGGACCAGATCGTCTGCTGATTCGGGATCCCCTCCGAGATCACATGTGACAATGGGAAGTAGTTCATCGGCAGCAAAGTGACGAAGTTCCTCGAGGATCATAAAATAAAAAGGATCCTATCAACGCCCTACCACCCAAATGCGAACGGTCAGGCCGAGTCTACAAACAAAACTATCATTCAAAACCTAAAGAAGAGGTTAGAGAATGCAAAGGGAAAATGGAGAGAAGTACTGCCTGAAGTACTATGGGCATATCGAACAACTTCAAAGCCAAGCATAGGTGAGACCCCGTTATCTTTGGTATATGGGTCCGAGGCATTGATATCGGTCTAGGTCGGAGAACCAAGCGCCAGATTCCAACACGCCTTCGAGGACTCAAATAACGAGGCAATGAGCACTGCCCTCGAGGTGCTAGATGAAAAGCGCAAAGTCGTGTTAGTTTGAATGGCCGCTCAAAAACAAAGGATCGAAAGATACTACAACACGAGAACAAACCTCCGATACTTCGAAGTCGGGAAATTAGTTCTAAGGAAAGTCACCCTCAACACTCAAAACCCAAACGAAGGAAAGCTAGGCCCTAGCTGGGAAGGACCGTACCGTGTCCTCGGAGTAGTAGGCAAAGGATCCTACAAACTTAGCACCATGGAAGGCGAGCAACTGCCAAGCAATTGGAACATATCAATGCTCAAACTCTATTATTGCTAAGGTATATACTTCCTTTTTGATTTGTATGTTCCAAACTAACCTTTCACAGATGTTCGATCGAGAGAAATCGGGGCACCCGTCAATTCGAAAACCTTGGGTTTTAAAGCATGTGTTGCACTCTTTTTCCCTTAGATCGAGATTTATCCCAAATGGGTTTTACCGACAAGGTTTTTAGAGAGGCAACACCTCTATGCTACTTAAGGAAAACTCAGCAAGTATTCAAGGATTCTTTCCAATCAACCTCGAATACTGAGGGGCATCACCCTCGGAGGTTACTATTTTGAAGAAAGCAAGTTATGTTGAAGAAGGCCTTGATAGATTAATGTTGTAATGGACCAAACGGTCAAATGAACCGTGTCCATGTAGAATAGTCCAGCCCCCGAAGGCAAAAAGAATGTACACACATATCAAGTAATCAAAGAAGTCTCTTTGCTCATCAAAACGCTTCATGCCTCAAAGAAGTTTACTACTTTCACGTGAGATGGCTCAGGACCCAAAAACTCTCGAATGCTCGGGGACTATCATCAACAGTCAGCTCATCGATCCATCAAAAACTCGAATTCATAAGACCTCAATGAGGCAACTTCAAGCTAGTAAGCCCTCGATGAGGCAACATCAAATTCGTAAAGACCTCAATGAGGCAACTTCGAATAGTAAGCCCTCGATAAGGCAACATAATATTCATAAGACCTCAATGAGGCAATTTCGAACTTGTAAGCCCTCGATGAGGCAACATCAAATTCATAAAGACCTCAATGAGGCAACTTCGAACTAGTAAGCCCTCGATGAGGCAACATCAAATTCATAAGACCTCGATGAGGCAACTTCGAACTAGTAAGCCCTCGATGAGGCAACATAAAATTCATAAGACCTCAATGAGGCAACTTCGAGCTAGTAAGCCTTCGACGAGACAACATCGAACCTGTAAAACCTCAACGAGGCATGATCAAATTTACAAGACCTTAAGAAGGCATAACCACGATATTACGACCAAGGCTATATATTCGAAATTATAAGACCCCTAAAAAGGCATACCCTCGATATAGACGTCGAGGCCATCTCACCCGGGGACTAAAGTCTACGGTCAAACATAAAGACTACGGTCATATCAAATCGCTACGGCCGAATTAATGCAGCTCAGAGACGTTCGACTGCCACCATAAAACTAAAGGTCTTCAAATACTTCAAAAATATTTTGAAAAGAACCGGTTAATCAGGATACCCTCGGCATAAGAAAAGGAGCTTCGATAACATCATCTCCGAACAATGAAAAGTCTTCGAAACGATCAGCCTTCAATAAAAAGGCTTCGAAAACAAGCAACCTTCAATAAAAAGGCTTTGAAACATCAACCTTCGAGAAAACCTCACAAGGTACTCAATTATCATCGCATATCGACTTATAATCAAGGTTCTTATTCGATCCATCGAAGAGTTGGACGAACACAGAACATGCCAAGGCATAACCAAAATTTTAAAAGTCTTTAGCCAAAATGAGGGAAAACTATATCCAGATTAGAGGGACCCAATATAAAGAGCCTAAGGGCTAATTTGTAAGACCTCAACAAGGCCACTTCAAGCTCGTAAGACCTCACTGAGGCGGCATCGAATCTGTAAGACCTCAACGAGGCATGCCCAAGTTTACAAGACCTTCAAAAGACATAACCCCGATATTCAAGACCAAGGCCATAATATCGAACTTATAAGACCCCTAAAAGGGAATACCCTCGATATGAAGGACAAGTTTATCTCGCTCGGAGACTAATCGTAAGACCTCGATGAGGCAAAATCAAGCTTATAAGACCTTAATGTCAAGCATCAAAATTCAAACCACAAAAGCAAAGACAAAGGCAAAATGAAAGATTATGCAAAAACAAGACGATAGGTCTCTTTATATAAATGGTGGTGCAAATGTACATTTACAACACTCCCACAGGGAGCCCTTTACCGAAAGAAAACCTAGTCTATCGTTATCATCGGGGACTTCATCTTTTCCCCTCGAGGACTTTGCCTTCATCAACTGCCTCGGGACTAGCATCCTCGTTAGCTTCTTCCCATTCGTCTTCAACATCGGCTTCATCATCGGTATAAAGGAGGAACTTAGCACTAATCTCATCCGCCTTAGCCCAGCTCGAGGCCCAGCTCTGTGACAATACCGGTTTGCATATCTTATTTCTCTAACTCACACTTAGCACTTGCTATCTAATAACTAGTATTAAGACAAATCACATATTCTTACAACCACAAAATCAAGTATAATTGTTAATACCATTTTCAAGTTAAACAAAAGTCCTACTTGATCTTAGACTGAATGAGCTCTATTAGTAGAGTATTACACTATGGGCAAGCCTATGGTGCATCATATGTGGCATATGAGTGTTATTTCTGAGAACGAGTGAATTTTTCCTATCGTGAGTTCCCACGTTCTTAAAATTCATTGTGCGTGGAACCAATCTCTTTGTTGGGTGAGGGCATGTGATTCATAAAGGAAAGTTATTGTCAATAACCTCCATGTTAGAGTAAGTAAGTAAATTGTGAATAAGGCATGGTATTTGTGAGTCAAATCTTGAGGCGGGGATGTTACACCTTTGTGCTTAGACTATTTTAAGGATTCTTGTTGTGATGAGTTAAAGTAATTGCTTAAAAAGGTTGTGTCTATAAGTGTATCTTAATTGCTCGAGGACGAGCAATGTTTAAGTGTGGAGTATTGATGTGTGGCTATAATTCCATATTTTAGTACATTATTTGCCTTGCATTTTATATGCTTTAATGATAAACTATACTTTAATTGCGGGTAATGTAGTCTATTTTTTGTGTAGGTGAGTTGGAGATGAAAGAAGAGAAAAAGGAATAATTAAAGTCTAAAGCATGCTCGAAAACAGTTGAAAAGAAGAAAGAAAGAAGTGAGCAACGGTTAAATAAGGAAGGTGGCGAAGCAAGGCTTTTAGCTCGCGTTAGATTTGGCTAAGCGAGCATTTTAGCTCGCGTGGGAGCAGGCTACGCGAGGCTACAAGCGAGGTCCAGCTCGTGTGAAGCCTCGCGAGGCGAGGTCTGGGGCGCGTGAAGCCTCGCGAGGCGAGATCTGAGGCGCTTACATTCCGAACTTTGAAGGCTTATTACGTCTCCTAGTTTGACTAGGACTTGGCCTATGCGTTTAGGTCTTTTCCTACACATATAAATAGACCTAAAACACCACTTTTGAAGGAGTTTTTGCACCCGGAGGCAAGAATAGCTCGTGGAACAACCGTTGGGAGTTAGAATCATCGATTTCTACATCCTTTTATTCTTACTTTGTAATTTAATTATGCAAAATATTTTGGATATTGTTTTTATGAGTATGAGTAGCTAAACTTATAATCTAGGATGTTTTTATGAGTATGAGTAGCTAAACTTATAATCTAGGATTTTGATGGAACCTATTGAAGGATGATTTCCCTGTTATGTTAATACAGATTTGCTGTAGTATTTCTCTATTTGTCCAACTATGTTATTATTGTGGTTGGTTGAAGAGCTCTTAATCGACTGTGTCTATTTAGTGTGTATTACTCGGGAGAGAGTGCATATTTAGGTAGTTTTTGAACAACATCACTCCTAACGTATTTGAGGGATCAATACGTACGGTTTAAAGGTGGGATTAGGGATAACGAAACCTTGGTGCAATCCGAGTGAGCCGTATTTAATGCCAGCCAGCGTAATTGGGGATAATAAGTCTAATAAATTGTGGTAGTTACTCGGGAGAGAATTACGACACTTAGAGTGCTCATGATCGGTAGAGAAGACTTAGGCAAATTTATAGAAAACGTAGAGGAAAGGTAACCTTAGATCATTCCAACTTTTGTCTACAAACCGTTGTTAGTTAGTTATTAATTATTGCATTTTCATTACGTGATATTTAGTTAATAAATATCGAATTTGTTACTTAAATATTTCTAAGATTGATTGTGTGAATTGTGCGAGTCTAGTAGCGGGGTTTAATAGGTTAATTTCTTGTGAGATTCGACTCCGGACTTATTAACCGGAATATATTTGCAACGACCGTTAAGTCATTTTTATAAGGCATAATTGGGCGTGATCAATAACCATTGCGTATGATAAATCCGGTTAAATTACGTTAGACACTGTAAAAATTCTTGTATTGCTACCGAATATGGCTGAATCCTATTTTCTATTGATTTGGCTGTAATGTGACTACATAAACAATAAGAATTTATATAATCAGACATAAACTTTCTTTAAATTGAGGCGTTTGTTATTTGTTTTAAGGCAATAACTTTCCTGTGAGAAGGCCGCAAAGGTTAACTGTCTGCTCTATTCCTCTTTTAGCCCTTAACTGCTGCGATCGAATGAGTTTGTGCGATTGGAGACTCGAGATCAACGGTCATTTAGTGTTTTGTATCTATTAAAAGACTTGGTATATAGCTTTATCTATAACACAAATTTAAACTCAAATATAAATTTGAGTCTTATATATCAAATGATTTGTTGATATTTCATGAACAGATATATAAGATGAGTATTTCAGAAAAACCCTTTTAAAACTTTATAAATTCAGGCTTTCTCTAAAAAGTAAAGTTAATTCTATTTCACCAATACCCCAACATCATCTCCTTATGGATAATGATTCTTTCCCGCTTCAAAATTTTCTTTCAGTTACATCTTTCTATTTATCCAGCAACAACAACAACAGTCTCCCATCCATGAGTTTTCAGTGTCTAATCAAGTTGGAGTATGATGTGGAAGATCGTGAGTTAATTAGTACATAATCACACACAAAATAAATAGAGAAGTAAAATCAATATAAAGATTTAACAAGGTTCGGTTAAGCCTATTTCTCGGAACGGAAGTAGAGAGGGTTTTCCAGTATGAATGAGAAGAAAAATACGATACCATCCATAGAATCCCCAACTACAATCCCTATATATATATATATATATATATATATATATATATCCCAAATAGTTTCAAACCTATAAAAGAAAGATTTTTCAATTTGACAAGGACAATATGTTTTACTTTCCCATATCTATCAGGACAATGAGTTTTCCCAAACCTATAGGGATTATGGGTTTCCTAAAAATATAAGGAAATAATTCAAGCCACAAAATAACACCTTCCCCTTGGCTAAAATTCACTTCATCAACATGAACGTCTCTTTACTTGCCCTCAGCCCTCGCAAGGACTCTATCCATTGCCGCATACATCAACCAAGTTTAGGCAATGCCTAAACCTGTTAAGAGACTCAATCTCTTCAGCCATATCACTAATTCGTCGATTTAGTTCGGTACTCAGAATAGCTTTTGGATAGCTATAACACTCAAACTCATCAATGGTCTATGCAACTAACAAAGCAAATCCCACAAGACTCGTATATCCAGGAAGATTTCCAACAACTCTGTTTGCAAACCTTTGCGGTAGGTTGATCACTCCCTTCTCTCTGCCTGTTGCAATTCTATATGGTTGTTGTTGCGCAGTTGCATCAAAATTATCATCTTGATCAATATTTTGCACCTCCTCCACTTCTCTACTTTAGAATTATTGGGCTGAGCTAGTGAAGATTCAATTTCTAGCTCTATGTGGCCACTGATACCACGACCTGTTTCCTCTATTGCCTTCTTCCTCTGACTGTCTAGTGAGGCAAAGTTCACTGAATGTTACATCTTTACTGATAATTAGCCTTGGAGTCTTTTGATCTGTGCCCCACAACCTATAACCTTTCACTCCAGTTGCATACCCTAGAAATATGCACTTTTTTGCCCTCGACCCAAGATTTTCATCCCTCGCATGAGCATAAGCAGGACAATCAAATATCCTTAAATTTGAATAATCATCAGGCGAAACAGACCATATCTCAAAAAGAGTTTAGAACTCAATAACTGCGGATGGAGATATGTTGACCAAATAACAAGCTGTATTGATTTGCTTTAACTCAAAAATCCTTCCTAACACATGAGTGTAAAAGCATGTTTCATGCCCGATCACAAAGCTTCTGTTCATATGTTCTGCAACACCATTTTGTTGTGGTGTTCGGACACAAGTGTGGTAACTCACTATACCCTATTTGCTGCAGAAATTATTAAACTCAAAGTTGCAAAATTTCAACCCATTGTCAGTCCGAAGATGCTTAACTTTTCTTTCGTCTGCCTCTTAACCATCGTCTTCCATTTAACAAATGTCTGAAATGTCTCATCTTTTATTTTCAGAAAATATACCTACACCATACTTGAGTAATCAAAGTCATAAAATGTCTGGCACCACTTTTGGAGGGAACTCTGTTTGGACCCCACAACTCTGTATGTATTTAATATAACTTGTCTCTGGTCTTGTGCTCAGCCTTCTTGCTGAACTTTACCCTTTCTATTTTCCAAACACACAATGCTCGCAAAAATTCATAACCTAATTTTTGTATCTATTCAGAAATTATGCTTACTCAACAAAGACAATCTCTTTATCACTCATATGACCAAGTCGCAAGTGCTACAACTGAGACTGATTCAGATGACTTTTTCAGAAGCTATAACAACTTCCATTCAACTACACTAACCTGAAGATGATACAATTTAGAATGGAGTTTACCTTTCATGAGTACCTTGAAGTCTTTACACACTTTAAGTATTCCTTTATCAGAGTTTTCACTTGATCATTCTCAATATGATGTTACTAATCACCTCTAATGGATTATCATCTCCCATGCAGATAGTCTCATTGATCTGCTTGTAAGTTGCAAATCAATTCTTGTGTGGACGCATATAGAAAGTAGCACCAGAATCAAGAAGCTAGGAATTCTGCCCATGACTAAAACTCACGGAACATATTTTTCCTACATAATCGCTATCATCAAAATTATTGCCAGAATTATCTATTTTTTGCTTCCTTCTTTTCTCTTTCAGCTTGGGACAATCTCTCTTGTAGTGACGTTACTCCCCGCACTCATTACAGTTCTGCTTCCTTGCTCTAGACTTTGATCTGCCCATGATTAGAACTTAGGGAACAAACCCTCACTAGATAATCACTATCATCAGAATTATTTCTAGAATTTTCTATTTTTTGCTTCCCTCTTTTCTCTTTCAACTTGGGACAATCCCTCTTGTAGTGACCTTTCTCCCTTCACTCATTACAGTTCTGCTTTCTTGCTCTAGACTTCTATTTGGCGGTTGACTTTTTAAAGTCCTTTTTGTTGTGTTCTTCCTCTACCCACAAGACCCTCACCCTCAATTCAGGTGTTTGAAAAGCTCTTTTTCAACTTTTTAAATTTTAGTGTTATTAACATCTTCCGGTGAAATACTGTCTTTCCCATATAACAGCTTATCATCAAAAGTATCATAAGACGGTGGTAAAGAACATAACACAATCAAGGCCTGATCCTCACTCTCAATTCTGATATCCACGTTCTTTAGATCTATTGTGATTGTATTAAACTCAATTACGTGATTTTTAACAGGTGTACCTTCGTTCATATGGAGATTGTATAACCTCCTTTTCAGGTTGAGGTTTGTAAGCGATTTCTTAGAATACAGATCTTCCAGCTTCTTCCATGTCGTTGCTGTAGAAGATTCTTCAGCAATTTCACGAAGAACACTGTCTGTAACGCTCATGAAAATCGCACTCAAAGCCCTCCCTTTCAGGTCTGTCTTCTCTGTCTCTTTCATCTCTTCAGGAAAATTCTTATCAAACCCTTGTATCCCGTGAGACGATTTCATCCTAATTTTTCATAGACTGAATCTAGAACCCCCCTCAAATTTTTCTATGTCGTATTTTTGTGAAGATGATGAATGCATCTTAACCCTAGATTATATGTAGAAACTTGAACGTTGCTCTGATACTAATTGTTGCGGAAGATCGTGGGTTAACTAGCACACAATCACACACAAAGAAAATAAAGAAGAAAAATCAACATAAGGGTTTAACGAGGTTCGGCTACGCCTAATCCTAGGGGCAGAAACAGAGAGAGTTTTTCATGTTGAATGAGAAGAAAATCACAATACCATCTATAGAATATCCAATAACAATCCCGATATATAGATCTCAAATAGTCTTAAACGTATAAGAGAAAGGTTTCCCTATTTGAAAAAGACAATAAATTTTTTTTTCCCAAATCTATTTGGACAATATATTTTTTCCCAAATCTATAGTGATTATGAGTTTCCTAAAAATACAAAAAAATAATTCAAGTCACGAAATAAGAGTTATTTTGCTATATTTAAGCATGTTTCAATTCAATAATATTTAATTCTTGATTTAGGTAAAGAAACAATTTCATTCCATCAATTAAAAACGTAGCATGCGTTTGGATATTCCGATATGAAAGCAAACCCTGCAGCCGCTTCTGCAAAACTCTACAGCTTTATATCCAGATTTGAGGGGTGTGCAACGTACAGGCAGTTTTGCACACAGAGAAAAAAGGAAGCTAGTAGATGGTGTTGCAAGCTCTTTCTACAAATTTGACATGCCACTTTTGACGGTGATGGTCATTTTTGCCTGCACAGCCTACTATTTCCATGACAATTGACACCCAAAACATGTAGACTAAAGAAACAAAAACAGAGCCTTTATTGTATGTATTTCATGTGATTTGATTTACATCTACTTTTAGCCAAGCAGACTACTCGTAGACATGGAGTAGCACCAGGTTTTTTATCCACAATTTTTGGACGCTATTCTTCCCGCTGAAAATAGACCCTCTAGATAGGGTTTAGAGTTTAGGCAGCTGAAGATTTAAAGCTATTGGATTTTAAATTTTAGTTTTTTAAGCTATTGACTTTTAAATTAATACTTTATTTTTATCATTTGTTTCTTCAACAAGGTTTCCTATGGTTCATTACCTAGGTCTCTAGTTAAAAGTTAAAAACAATCATATTACGTCCTGTGGTTATCTTATTTAAAAATTTCAAATTAGGTATTAAGAAAATAAATATTGAGTCTATTTAATTCAATCTTAAAAGGTAGATCGTCAGATCAAAATCGCTCAAGATTGTATAACGAACGAACATGTGTTTCATCAACAACAATATACTTAGTATAATTTTATTAGTGGGATTTGAAGAAGATAGTGTGTGCATATATTTTACTCCTACCTGGCGTGATAGAGAAATTGTTTCCAATAGATTATCGGCGCAAAAAATGATGAAAAGAGAGAAAGGAAGAAGACGAAGAAAGAGAGGAGGAAGAAAGAAAGAATAGGAGGACAAAGGACGATAAGGAAAATGGGGAAAAGATAATTACAGTAACAACAACAACAACAACAACAACAACGAAACAACAATTAAAAGAAAAAAATAGTATCAAATAGTTACAAACTGGAAAATATGATACACAAAGCGCACGAAAAAAATAAAGGAGTTACTAATACTATTAAAAAAGAACGGGGAATTCTCGACTACCTTCTAGCCCTTGGCTTCTTCATATGAATACCTCTTGACTTATTCATGTGTTTACTTCTTTATATCTTGAGTGAATATTTTATTATTTTTAGTCAATTTTGGATAAGTGTTGCTTTTGGCAATTAAGTATGTAAAAATATTTATTCTGGTTTGGGACTGAAACTTGAATTTAGAAATTATGATCAGCCTAATACCTTTGTTGAAGTGTAAGATCGACTTATCTAAATGTTTAATTTGCTTCAAACACTCGGTATCGGAAATCTTAATGGACTAATTAGTGGGTTCGTGCCATCGAAAAACTACTCGTGTACGGTTGAAATCAGGTATCCGCTATTTTATGGGTTTGAGGAGTTATTCCGAGCCCGAGTTCAAAATGGACAACGCAAGCTTAATAGATCGAGCTCGAGCCTGATGACAGAGTACAAGGCTTGAGGACCGAAGCGCACAATGAATACCGGAGCCGAATATGACCTATCCCGAGATAATGCCATTATGAGTTTGTAACAGAATGAGTGAGATTCTCGCAATATCACAAAGATCAAGGCGTGAATTCCGAAACGTATTTGTACGAACTCCTATTAGGTGGTTAGACAACTGTACAATTAGATTCCTTACTAGAAATGGAAATGTACCTTAATTAGCACTCCCCTATTATATAAAGGGGAACCCTTTCATTGTAAACATCATCAATCATTGTCAAAGAATATACACTCTTACATTCTCGCGCATCTATCATCAGAATTGTTCCTTAGCTTTATTGTCCTTCGTTTACTGTTCAGTGTACCTCGAGGCCATCATAGCTCGAAGTCGAGACTTGCTCATACACTGATTTGATCAAGTTTGCTCACTTAACTTATATATTTGTCTTCTTATTTATTAATTAGTATTAGACTAAATCACGTATCTTTAAGTTCTCAGCACAAATTTAATTGTTACTCAAATTTTAGGGTAAATACTGCCGTGAAGGGTTTAATGCTCCGTAGAAGAAAGGACTCCTTTGCAGAATTCAAGCTCGAACCATTAAACTAGATCCTTTGATGATAATGCTTAACTAAGATCCGTTGATGATAATGCTTAACTATCAAAAAAATTGTAAGTAGTTTTTCTTTGTGGCAAATGTATCCTTTTTATTAATGTTTTAAATAAATTATATTTATTATTTTTAAAAGGATACGCTTGCACTTTGCGGCAAAAGGATACTACCAATTTGTTCACCTCTGCAATGACATAATTATCAGCTTTTCGCAAGCTTAGCTTTAACATCGATACATTTTTCCTTTCCCTACAGACATTTTATGAGAAGCAAAACGGTGTATATTCTTGGTCTTCGTAAAGTATTCTTCAAACCCATAATATTTTCTATTTTTTTGGTGATTATTTCTTTGTTATTGCATTGTTTCGATTCGTAAAAATAATACGGATTAATTAATTTTTAGATTGATAATTAAAAAATAATTATTATTTATAATATCATTAAAAAATAGCCATTATTTTGCTATAACACAAAATTTTTTTAACATAATATACTAGAAATTGATGCATTTATATATGAACTTCTAACATATTATGCTGAAACCCCAGCACACATAACCCATGCATCTCCTTTTCATACAAAAGTTGCTGTCCTAATTAAAATTGTTTTGTTTTACTGCGCAAGCGATTAGAACAAAAGAACATCATTATTAAAGAAAAGCCACACCTCTTGGTTACGACTTACGAGGAAGCTTTCGGAAGACCTCTTTTGTACGGCTGTTTGTCTTATTAAGCCTGTTTGTTAGTTTAATCTTTTGTCCTCTTTCTTTAAGAGCCTGTTTGAAAAGCCATTTTGTCTTTGTATTTGGATGTAATTGAGTATATTTATTCACAATTTTAGATTAGTTGTTTGGTTAAATAATTACCTAAGTATCATCAAATTAATTGTAATTAAGAAAGACTAACAATAATTTTCAATTCTCAAAGAGAAGGTAAGAAATGATAATTACAAGGTGAGCTTTCAATACCAAATAGTACATCAAAGATCAACATTTCTTATATGCACATATGTTTGTTACACATTAAAGTTATTTACTTGTTCATCTAAAAAAATTTATATAACTTATAATATTAGCTTTATTTTAAAATCAAAAAATATTTCGTTATATAATTATACTTGTGCAGCCAAACATGATACATAAAATTACGTTGTAATTCTGTTAAACAAGCAAGTTAATGTATTTATTATATCGTGCAATTACTAGTCTTTATAATTACTATACTGATAAATATATCAAATTTAATCACGAGCCCTAAGTTTAATCCTTCCTTACCTTCATTCAAATAATCAAATCCATCAAATTTAGTTACGAGATGTCCTTCCAAACAGGCCCTAAAGTTTAATCCTTCTTTACCTTCATTCTATGTTCATCCTCTTCTCCAAAGTTTAATCCCGTCATTTCACTTTTACCCTTTTGTATCTTTTTGTTTTGTTATTAGTTTAATTTATTGTCATGACTCAAAATTCCCTCGTAGTCGTAGTGGCATAATATCACTTGTTAGGTAAGTCAATAATAAACATGCAGAAATAGACTTCAATAAGAACAAGGAATAATCTCAAATAACGAAATAGTCTAAGTAATTGAAGTTAAAATGACAATACAACTGAAAATCACCAAAAAATTTAGTGTCACCGAGTGCATGAGCTGTGAGAATACCAAATACAGAGTATGAACAATATATAATACTGTCTAGAAGACCGAACAGTGATAACATGATATAAAAGAGACTTCAAGGCATGCAAATAGTAAATAGTGCTACCTTGAAATCTCCACAAAATCCGGATACGACTCATTGCAACCATCAAGATTAGCTTCACTTGGATATGCACAAGAAATGCAAAGTGTAGTATGAGTACAATCAATCCTATATACTCAATAACTAGCAAGCCTAACCTTGGGCTGAAAGCAGCAACGAGATTGGCAAAGGTCCAAAACTTACTTTTAATAACCAACAACAACAATAACAACATAATGATGAAAAAAAGGAAAAACAGATCAAATAATACCAGGTTCTACTCTATCATAATAAGAGGAGAAATAACCATATTTTTCAAGCATATCAGTCAAGGAATAAACTTTTCCACAGAAATCACCTACACAATGATTTATCAAAGTAAGCTACGATTTCAAGCTCTAAGTATCAAATAGAGATATCAATTATCAATTAGTATGAAAAAGATACAACTCTATACATGCATGGCACGCATACATGTATCAACAACATCATAGTTTAATCATCAAGTATACAAAGTCTCAGCACATTCACAGTGCCTGACACAAGTACCCCTCAATCATACGCTCTACACTCTTATGGTGCCTGGCATAATGCACCATTACACACACACTCAACACTATACGGGTGCCTGACATACGTCCCTCACTAAGTATGTATTAAGTTCCTACACTCACATGGTCCAAAGTAACATGGATGATCACTTGACCCTAAATGGGGATCCTATCCCAAGCACCGATCGGATCAAAAGTCAACAATCAATATCACTCAGCCCAATATGGGGCCTTGGATCAAGCATCACCTCACAATCAATATCAGCACGACTCTACGACCAAAGATCTTTCATCAATCTCGTCAAGTCTCAATAAGCCAACATCTTACTGTACCAACAATCAAAATACCACACGGAATATACCAACGTGCCACAACTCAGCTCAAATCCATGTCACACACAAGGACACTAGCAACAAGTGAGATAACATATAAAAAGTGCACAGAAATAGAGATATAACACGTGAATATCATATCATGACTGGAAATATGACTACTGATGAGGCAAATAGCTCAACATAGAAAAAATAGCCATATTATGTCTCAAACAGATAAACACATAGCCTAGACATGATTTCTAGCATGGATAATAGCTTAGATAGTCATACAAGTGGAGAAAAATATAGTATTAAAGAGGCATGATAGCAAAACAAGGCATAGAATAGCCTAAAGTCTACTTAGATCATGAATAACCACAGTGCACGCATATACGCTCGTCACCTTGCACGTGCATCACCCCCAAAACAATACAAACATCATCATAAATGAGAAAAATACCCTCAAACCAAGCTTAGGCAAGATGCTTAACAAATGAGCAGAATCAGTACTCCAAAGATATTTTGCGTCTAAAATCAGCCTTCGAGCGGGCTAAATCTAGCAAAAAACAATTCAATAATGCCAAACAAGGCTACAGAAATCAATTCCAAACAATAAAATTTCTATCTTTATTCAATTCCAAAAATCAATAAAAGTCAACCCTGAGGTTATATGGTCAAAACCCGAGTCAAAGGATAGATTCCGACTATCCATAACCTTACAAATCTAAATATATAATTAGATTTCAAAACCAAGTCCAAATCGACTCTTAAATCCCAATTTCTACTCTCTTAAGTTGTAACCACCCCCTCCCTCCCCCCCCCCTAATTTTCCCTCAAATTTCCATATTTTATGTATTAGTAATCTATTTATATTCTTGAATAATCACTAAAAATGAGTAAAAATCACTTATCTTAATATAAAAGTCTCCTTCAAAATTCGTCTCTCTCCGAGTCTAGGGTTTTAATATGAGAGAATGGGCTAAAATTCCGGATTATAACACTCAAGTATTCTGCCCAGCACTATCCCCGCGTTCGCGAAGCACAAACATTCACAACCCCAAAAAGACCCTATGCGAACTTGGTAGTTACCTCGCAAACGCGATGCATAGACACCCCAGGCCTAGGCGAAAGCGAGCCACTTCTTGTGATAGTGAAGGCCAACCTCCAGCCAACTCCCAGTCTGCCTCACCTCTACACAAGCACGAGACACAAGGCGTGAACGCGAAGACCAACTGACATAACCCACCGTGAATACGACCTCCTGTCAGCGGACGCAAAGAACTAAATCAGCCTGTCTCAAATAACCCTCCGCGATCGTGAGACATGCTCCGCGGTCCCGAAGCACACCAGACTCCAGCAAAAATTTGCAGCCTCAACAAGCTCCGGGTAGTCCGAAACTCATCCGAGCCATCTGGAACCTCGTCCAGTCAAACCAACAAGTCTGTGAATACCATATGCACCTATCCATAGACTTCAAACATATACGAGATCATCATATTTACAAATTGTTGATCAAACCACAAATTGAACTTCTCTTAAGTTCAAGAACTTTCAAACTTTAAACCAAGCGCCCGATTCAAACCTAACCAGTCCGGATTATGTCCAAACTTTGCTCACAAGTCCAAATGATAAAACAAACCTATTTCAAATTTCGAAACAACCATCCGAACTTGATATCACCAAAGTCAACTCCCGGTCAAACCTATGGAATTTCCAAACTTTCAAACTTCCAACTTTCGACAATTAGACCCAAAACATCCTAGGAACCTCCAATTCCAAATCCTGACATACGCCTAAGTCCTAAATCACCATATGAACCTATTGGAGCCATCAAAATACCAATCCGAGATCGTTTATGTAAAAGTCAAACCTTGGGCAACTCTTACAATTTAAGCTTCCAACAATGGAACTAAGTGTTCTAATTCACTCCAAAACCTTTATGAAACCAAACCAACCATCCCATCAAATTATTAAACAACAAACAAGTATATGGGAAGCTTAAAATAAGGAAATAAGTCCCAACTACACAAATGATCGGCCGATTCGTTACATTCTCCCCCTCTTAAATAAATGTTCGTCTTCGAATGAGTTTAGAATCATACCTGAGATGTAAAAAAGATAAGCATTATCATCTGGCCTTTCCCAGATGATAATGAATAGTGATATCATAATCCTTCAACAACTCCAATCATCTCCGCTCCCTCAAATTCAAATCTTTCTGCTTAAATAGATGCAAGAGACTCTGATGATCCTTAGATACCTTACAAGACATGCTATCTAAGTAATGTCTCCGAATCTTGAGCGCGTGTACAATAGTTGCTAACTTCAAATCATGCACCAAATAGTTTTTCTCATGGGGCTTCAACTGGTGAAATGCATAGGCAATCACCCTTTGCCCTGTATCAACATAATTCCAAGGACAATCCTCGAAGTATCACAATATATTATGTACGACCTCGATCCTAGGGCAATACCAAAACTAGAGCCGTAGTAAATTCCATCTTGAGCTTCTAAAATCTCTCCCTACACTTATTTTACCACCTGAATGGAGTGATATTCTTGGTCAATTGAGTCAAATGGGCTACAATAGATGAAAAACCCTCCATGAAGCGGCAGTAGTATCCAGCCAAATCGAAGAAACTTCTTATCCCAGTAGCGGTCGAATGTTTGGGCCAACTCTGAATTGCTTTAATCTTCTACGAATACACCTTGGCCCATCACTAGATACCTCATGGCTCAAAAATGCTGTCGAGTCTAGCCAAAAATCACACTTGGAGAACTTAGCATACAACTTCTTCTCCCTCAAAATCTAAATCAGAGTCCTCAAATGCTGCTCGTGCTCCTTATCATTATGGGAATACACCAAGATATCATCAATGAACACAATGGAAAAAGAATCCAAGTAAGACTGGAACACATTGTTCATCAAATACATGAAGGTTGCTGGGGCATTCGTCAAACCAAAAGATATCACCAAGAACTGATAATGCCCATAACGAATCCTGAAAGATGTCTTAGGAATGTCTGAAGACATCAAGTCAATCTTCAAAAATACCCTAGCACCTTGAAGTTGATAAAATAAGTCATCAACGCGAGGTAATGTATTCTTGCTCTTGATAGTAACCTTGTTCAATTACATGTAGTCAGTACACATCCTCATGGACCTATCCTTTTACTTAACAAACAACACCAGTGCACACCCCTTATCCAGCAACTCTTGCAACTATTCTTTAAATTCTTCCAACTTTGTTGGAGTCATGAGATACGGTGGAGTAGATACAGGTTGAGTGCCTGTCACCAAGTCAATGCCAAATCAATATCTCTATCGGGTGGCATGCTCGGTAGATTTGCTGGAAACACATCTGGAAACTCCCTCACTACCGGAACTGACTGAATAGTAAAAGTATTAGCACTAACATCTCTAGCAAAGGCTAAGTGCACCAATCACCCATTCTCAACCATCTACCGAGCCTTCAAAAAGAACACCATCCTACTAGAAGTATTCCCAAGAAAACCTTTCCATTCTAACATTGGTAACACCGGTATAGCCAACGCCATGATCTTAGCATGAAAATCAAGAATAGTATGATACAGGGATAAGTAATCCATATCCAAATCACATCAAAATCCACCGTACTAAGTAACAGGAGATCGACACTAGTCTTACAACCCTCAATGGTAAACAAACAAAAACAATACACACAATCCACCATAATAGAGTCACCAACGGGTGTAGATACATGAACAAGAATATCAAGAGAACTACAGGGAAAATCCAAATGTGACTCAAAGTATGATTACACATAGGAATATGTAGAACCACTATCAAATAGAATTGATGCATCTTTGTGATAGACCGAAACAATACCTGCAATAACCGCATCAAAAGCCTCCACCTCGAGTATGCCTAAAAATGCATAAAAGCAGGCTTGACCTCCTCCCCTGACTGCCTGATCTCCTCTCTAGCTGGTGAGGCTAGTGGTGTAACAACAAGAAATGGAGTCACTGCTAACAACCCTACGATTCTTCTCCTCTACCATTCCTGGGACAATCCCACTTGATATGCCTTACCTCTCCACACTCAAGACAACCTCGAGCTGAGAATGGCTATTAATAATGAGGCTGCCTCTAATAACCTGATTACTCACTGGAAGAACCCTAGGCTGAAAGAGTGCGGTAGGAACTCGGCGCTGGTAATGTACTGAATGAAGACTGAACTGGAGCACCACGAGTGGGATGATAAGCTGAAGGTACTGGGCTACTAGGATGGCCTCTCCTATAATGGTCCCCTACCTCCAGACGAGGTACCACTGAAACTGCCAGAATATCGGGGCTATTGTCCCCAATCACCTTGGCCTCCCTGCAATGACCCCTAGTACACTCAATCCTGTGCGCTATGTCCATAGCCTAAAGAAATATAGTACCGGTCTCCACCTCCCTCGCCATAGCGATCTTGATACCAAAATTCAACCCCTCAATGAACCTCCTTACCTTCTCGACCTTAATGAGGATCAAAAAAGCTGCATGACGAGATAACTTAGTGAATTTTATCTCATACTCCATCGTAGACATACGACACTGCTGAAGGTGCTCGAACTATCCAAACATCTCCTCCCTCTTCGTCAGGGGAGTGAACTTCTCTAAGAAGATATGTGAAAACTGACTCCATGTGAGTGGAAGTGACCATGCTGGCTTGCTACACTCATATGACTGCCACCATCTCTTGGCTGGACCCTTGAGTGGGAAAGTAGTAAAAGTGACCCCATTCGACTCCACCAAACCAAGATTCCATAGAATCTCCTGACAACCATATAAGAAATCCTGTGCATTTATCGAAGGATCACCATCAAAATGTGGAGGAACCATCTTCCTGAACCGATCAAACCTCTTCTACTCCTCCTCGGACATAGAGGCCTCTACTATTAGCCTAATAACAACCACGGGAAGGTGTCCCCCAATCGGTAGTACTCTTGGTATATGATAAACAACAACAACAACCTACTCAGGAATGTGAGTAGCGGGAGTTTGTGCCCCTTCCCCAACCTGAGAATTAACCGGTTCCACAGGAAGTACTTTGGTCAATTTCAAACCCTCCCACAAGATCAACCAATCTAAATAGAGCATCATGATGTACTGGAGTAGCAATAAACCCCTCCAGAACCTGAGCTGATCTAACTTAGCAATAAACCCCTCCAGAACCTGAGCTGATCTAGCTGTCTCACCCTGATCAAAATCTGCTTCTCTACAAGTATACTAGTGGCTCCATAACGACTTCCTTAGTAGGGGCTTTAACTACAGCGCGGGCTCTACCCCTGCCTCTGCCTCGACCATGGCCTCTCACGGCCCTATCCCGAGGTGCTGGTACCTGCCCAACCCATCCTAATGAAAGTGTTCTCACCATTTCCTAGAGAATAGAAAGACAAGGATTCACACTTTGGATAAGTAAAGTCACACAAGAAAGAATGAATGAACGAAAGTTTCCTAATATCATGTAACCTCTCGGAGATTGCAGACGTCTTTGTATCGATGCACAAGACTCTACTAGACCTGCTCATGACTCGTGAGACCTACACAACCTAGAACTATGATCCCAACTTCTCATGACCCAAAATCCCACCTCAAGGACGTGATGGTGCCTAGTCCAACTTGCTATGAAAGCCAACTCACAATGCACAAAATAACATTTCCTTTAATTAACAGTGACATATTTCAAATAAATACAAAAATAATCCAAAAGAGTCACAATATCTGATATCACCATAACACGATCTAAACACGACCAATACAGTACAACCCCAAGACTAGGTAGCACAACTACAAAAGCAACCTACATAAATAGAACAAGTTTGTACACATAACAAGTTGTATGAGATACAAATAGACAGGAAATAATAAAGGAACATGGACTCAAGAACTGCAAAGTGAATCCAGGAAGTGCAACTCACCCTAAGTCTCCGTGCAATCACCAAAGATCAATTAGGACCAATATGAGGATCCACACAAAAAGATGTACATAAGCGTAGTATGAGTACACCAATGATTGGTACCTAGTAAGTATCGAGTCTAGCCTCGAAAATGTATTGGTGAGGCTAGATGCATCCGAATATTTACAATGACAAATATGAATAATAGAACTCAGAAATGAAATAGTCGATAACCTCATGAATAAAAAGAATCAAAGTTATAAACAATTGAAAGATGTTAAGCATGCTTGTCCAGTACAAGAAATAATCATAACACTGCCAAGATATAGTATTAAAAGATTGCATGCTCAAATGACAAAACCGGGGCTCCCAACTAGCATATAAGATATCATGAAACAATTAGTAGTTTGGTGAATGATCCTAACTAATTCAAGTAT
Organism: Nicotiana paniculata; assembly: GCA_005239505.1. NCBI lineage: Eukaryota > Viridiplantae > Streptophyta > Magnoliopsida > Solanales > Solanaceae > Nicotiana > Nicotiana paniculata. Next base: position 1,722 of record MDKI01156011.1, on the reverse strand, counting down.
ACGAATGCATGCTCAAACCAGTACAAAATCCATATACCCCGATATATAATCCACATATCACAAAAATTAGATACAAAATCTATGTAGCGACCTCGTGCAAAATCCATTTACCGACCATTCTCACAAGGTCCAAAGTAACATGAGTAATCACCTGACTCCAGAGATACATATCCAAATCTAAGCGCAAAGAGGAGCATAATAGCATCACTCATAAATCAATATTCGATCATCATGTCCTATGTGCCGTAACTGTATCTCATCGGCATGCTTTTTGGTGACAAAGTTCTCAGTCCAAATCAAGTATCCTTATTCGAAATATATGTATATTCTCAAGGATTATAGAAAAAGATGCACAAGCACCTAATACAAATTATGCGGATATGTGCTCATGGAATCTCTATGTAACTACAGACAATTTTAAGCAACTCAACATATGAAGGATAAGTTCCCATGGCCTCATAAATAATCATAAACCTAGGCATGATTTCAATGTAAATAAGAGAACAAACGTAGTCACATAAGTCAAATAAATCATGGATCAAATGAGCACCAAGTCAAAACAAGGCATACGATATTCCGATTCCACCCCGACCATAATTGTTGTCACGACCCAAAATCCTAACTTCGGTCGTGATGGCGCCCAACAGCGGGGTCAGGCAAGCCAACACTCAATTTACTAAGGATTCTTTCTTATTAGATTAAAAATTTCAACATATACTCAATTTTTAAAACATAAAACATGAATCGACAAGGATAATCAGCCAATTTTTAATCAAAAGCAGTCATGAAGAGGTGTGAGCCAATATATATACAAACCCGAAATCCATAATAACTCTCACGTGTGTGCCAGGAACTAGTGTCACAAGTCCTACGGGCATACTAACAGAATATAAAAAAGATAAAATATACAGTCCCACTGTCTGAAGGAAATATACAGGAAATAAGCAAAAGAAAACCCATGGTGCTGTCGGAGATCGCCAGGAGAAAGCAGCTCACCGTGAAGTCAGGACCGTCTATAATCAAAATCAATCTCCGGTCCGACAACCAGATGCACCAGCCTCAGAACCTGTACAATTAAGTACAAAAGCGTAGCATGAGTATCTAAATATATGTACCCGGTGAGTATCCCACCTAACCTCGAAGAGGTAGTGACGAGAGGTCGAGGTCGACTGGACACTCACTAAGGTCCAATGATGCGATACTAAATTGCATAGTCTAGCATGTGATATGCCTTACATTTGAAGTGATTTAATGATACAAATACACTTGTTAGGTGCTTAATGGAGTTTATTTCATGTGTAGGTGAATTGGAGATGGAAACGGAGCTAAAGGGATGCAAATACGTCGAAAATACGCAAAAGGAGACACCTGGATGATAGCCGGGCGTTTGCCCCCTAAAGCCGGGCACCCCTTAGCGTTAGGGGGGCATTTGCCCCATAAGTACAGGCACCTCCAGGAGTTAGGGGGGCGTTAGGGCCCAAACTCCAGGCTTGCCCTGGCCTTAAAGGGGCGTTTGGCCCCAAACGCCCGGTGTCCCAATTTCGGTCAGATTCGAGTTTTGACGAGTTTAAGTGTTTCCCGGTTGAAATAGAAGTATCCTAAATGGTTAGGGTTGGACCAAAACATATAAATAGACCCCAAACAACACAACTTAAGAAGACGGAAGAAGAGACGGAAGGATTCAACAAGACAACACCATAGAAGTGACAAACATCGATTTCT
>ML348598.1:0-46796 GCA_005239505.1 Nicotiana paniculata | reverse complement strand
AAACCATAACCTTAGACCTTTATTATCATTGTTTACACTATATTGTTAGTTAATTGCTAGTTTATTATTTTGTTATTAGATTTAGTAAACATCACCACTTGATATTCAAAAGTCTTGAGAAAATTGATTAAGTAATAGTTTAGTATTTTAAAGACTTAATTGATACATAAATTCCCTGTGGGATCGACTCTGGGCATAATACCCCGGATTATATTTGCAGCGCCCGCTTAGTCTTCTACAAGACATAGTTGAGCGTGATCAATCGGTATGTAGGGGTCTAGGCCATCTAGTATCTTTAATTCGCCCAATGGACGATACAATACCTGATGCGTCGATGCTGAAGTTGTACTCTGATAGTCGTGGCGCTTCTGTAGGCTCGATATGTTTATCGAAGCCAATCTTACTCATGAGCCCTCGGGAGCTCTACCCTCGATAGTTCCTTCGGTCATTTCAAACGGGATTGAGTACAAGGACGTTGTTCCTACGATCTCTGCGTTATGGTTGATACCAATCTCTGTTTGATTGGGGTTGTATGTCGATGTCTCTTTGAACTCTGCCGACGGGCCTGTTTGGATAAACGGAACCGGAAGGAGTCCCCAACTAATCGTCCTCGACCCTGATCTTCAACTGGTACCAATTATGCACACCGGCACTGGTCACTGCTGGATACTCACTTAAATTCTGCTTTAGCTATCGTGATGCTACCGAACTTCATTCATTCAAGCCTTGAGTAAAGGCTTGAACAACCCAATCATCTGTGATCGGGGGAGGTCCATGTGTTCCATTTGTAACCGAGATAAGAATTCCCTTAACATTTCGTTGTCCTTTTGCTTCACTTTGAAGGGGTCTGACTTCCTAGTCGCGACCTTTATTGCTCCGGCGTGAGCCTTGACGAAGGAATCTGCAAGCATGGCAAATGAATCAATGGAATTGGGGGGAAAATTGTGGTACCATATCATTTCCCCCTTCGATAAAGTTTCCCCAAATTTTTTCAGTAGAACAAACTCAATCTCGTCATCCTCTAAGTCATTCCTCTTTATTGTGCATGTATAAGAAGTGACATGCTCATTAGGGTCGGTGGTCCTATTATACTTGGGAATTTATAGCATGGGGAATTTTTTCGAGATGGGCTACATAGCTGGAATTGGGGGGAAAGGCTTCTGCACGAACTTCTTCGAATCCAAACCCTTCAAAGTCGGTGGTGCCTCCGGTATTTGGTCAACTCGGGAGTTGTATGTTTTTACCTTTTTGTCATTAGCTTCGATCTTCTTTTCCCCTGATTCGATTTTCTTAGTGAGCTCTTCAAGTATTTTCATAATGGCGGGGTCTGTCCCTGATTCATTAGCGTTTGATCTCTCTGGTACAGGCTCAACCCTATGAACAACTTCTGGTGAGGGCTCGGGTTCGACCCCACTTGGTGCACGGTTCTGATTTTGCAGTTGCGCTATAGCAGCTTGTTGAGCATGTAACGTTTCAACTATCAGCTGAAGGCTGACTCACCCATCTTCTCTGCACTGCGTACCTCGACCACCTTATCGATCTTCCTGCATACGCTACCTTCGGGATCAATGTCCAGATTTGCATTTAGGGCTATATGTGAACTGAAGTCGACGGGATTTTCAATTATTACTCCCTCGAGGTCAGCCTGAGGCACTTTGATCCCTGGGGCAGCTATATTGTCATTTTCCCCGTGAAATCCGAGGTTGTTGTCACCATGTGTGGGTGCTACTTGTGAGTTTGAGATATCCTGAAATCAAAAACACTTACGAGAAAAAGCGTAAAGCAATATGTGTTATTGGAATCAGTATTAAGCAATCACTATTATCCTTAGCCCCACGGTGGCACCAAATTATTTACCCTTAAATTTGGATAACAATTAAACTTACAATGTGGTTTTAAGGACACATGATTTAACCTAATACCAATTGATAAATATGAAGATTAGTAATATAAATTAATAATAAAGTAAATCAAACTAGTGTTGAAACGTAATAAATCCCTCGAGCTAGAGTGCCCTCGAACTGGTTGCACCAGAACAATTAAAAATAAAGCAAGTTGATGAACAAAGAAGTCTAAGCGGAAAAGAATGTTATATTACTTTGATAGCGATAATAATGTGTCTTACAAATGATTATAACCCTCCTTTATAGTAGAGGAATTTTACTTAAGGTACGATTCTAAGTATATATGGGATCCCATGATTAGGTAGATAATCGTCCCTAATTTGATCCGTTCCGAGATTTCCGCCATGATTGTCGATCAGTCACAGATATCTCGCCTTCTGTTATTACGCTATCTTCAATCTTGCTTGATGTATACCTTGTTTGGTCTCGATTCTTACTGGTCTCGATCTCGACAGGTACCTCGAGTTCCAAACTCGGTATCTTGTCCTCGTGCCTCGGTCTGATCTATTACAGGGCCGATCTTTGATACATCTCCCTAGTCTCGATCAATCAGTAAAATCGGTTGGGCCCGATTTTGACCGTATACAAAAATAAATAAAGGCATAATAGTAAAGTCACTACATGAAGAAAGAAACCAGTGAAAAGAGCAAAGAGGTTCCAATTAAAGCACCAGAAGCGGGCAGAGGGAAAACCAGCGCCAGCATCAGGCGATGGTGTCAATGCTATCCTAACTTCCTGTGACGAGTCAGCAATGGTAACAGCAATAACTGTGTAGAAATTATAAATAGCTTTAGCTAGTTGTACATTTTAGTTAGGTAATGACCGATGGTACATAGTTAGTTAGACAGTTAGAGTGAATTAGAGAATTGACAACTGTCAATCTTAAGATTTAATTATACAAGGTTAGTGTTGAATATATATATACAATTGGACACGTGAATGAAAATAAGTCAGTTCATTTCTACTAATATTTCTCTCTCTTCCATTTCTACCCATTTCTTTCTCTCTCGATCAGGTGTTGATCCCAGTTCCCTTTCTCCTTCCAACATGGTATCTGAGCCAACGATTGGTGGGATTTGAGCTAGAACATCACGGTATCGAGTGGTAGCAGTGTGTGATGAGCAGAATTATGTGATTTTGGGTGTTTCAAGAACAAGATCAGACTTGAAGAAACCCTAATTTTTTTCCATTGATTGAAACTGTAAGTTTCTTCATTTCTTAGTGTGTGTGTTTGCTGAAAAATTACAAATTCCCTCCTCTTCTGAGAATGACAGATAGCCAATTAGAAATGGAGCCTCAAGTTGTTTCTCAGATGGAAATATTCACCAACATTCATCTGCGAAATCCCCTGTATCTGCACCCTTCAGACACTCCAGGTAGCATCATAATCCCTCAACAATTGAATGGAATCGAAAATTACACTGCTTAGAGTAATTCGATGAAAGTTGCCCTTCTAGAAAAGAATAAGTTAGGGTTCATCGATGGTAAATGTTGTAGGGAGGATTATAAGGGTGATTGGGAGCATGAATGGGATAGATACAATGCTTTCGTCCTGTCATGGATTACCAATTTAGTATCTAGGGAATTAGCTAATGGCCTCATGTATTCCTCTGATGCTCATAAGGTGTGGATGGATCTGAAGGAACGTTTTAACAAAAAAAAATGTCACTCGAGCTTATCAACTGTATCGAGAGATTTACACAATGAACCAAGGAACTTCCTCTATATCTGAATATTTTTCACGACTACGTAATGTTTGGGATGAATATTTTTCATTAGTCCCTCTTCCTGGCAGTGATAAGGCATATGCAGAGCACATCGAGCACCAGAAACTCATGCACTTTTTGATGGGCCTAAATGAGACTTATTCTCAGTCTCGAAGTCAAATCTTATTAACAATGCCTAGTCCATCACTAAATCGGGCGTATAATATGATAATGCAAGATGAAAGTCAAAGGATGCAGTCTAACATGATGTCACAGTGTGTTCATGCACTACGACAGTTGAATCTGGATGATCCCACAGCCTTAGCCTCCACATAGGGAAACAGGTTCAAGAGAGATAATGGCGTCCATTGTGACTACTGCATCATGAAGGGACACAAGCGAGAACTGCTACAAGTTGGTTGGTTATCCACCGAAGGGCACGAAGGAAAAAGGTTTAATAGGCCACAGACTTATGGAAATAATCAGAATGTTGGACACACCAGAGGCCCCATAATGCACAATGCTAATATTGTTAAAGGAGAAACATCAGGAAACTCAACTGTACTATTGCCAGTCTTTACTCCTGAGCAATATCAACAGATATTGAATCCGGTCAATAAAGATTCAACCCCTCAAGAAGTTTTAGTTAACATGGCAGGTATATCTCATTGCTTAAGTACTTGTTTGTCTATAGGTTTGGACATTGGTCCGTGGGTGGTTGACATAGGATCCACCAATCATATGATCTCTAGCTTGAATTACCTGCTTCACTCAATAGTTGTTTCCCCTAACTCTAGTAAAATATACTTACCTAATGGTCAAACAACTTCTGTCTCACACATTGGTATTGTCTTATTGTTTGATCATCAGTTGCACAATGTGTTTTATGTTCCTCATTTCAAATACAATCTTCTTTCCATCTCTAAACTGACCAAAGAACTACAATGTTGTGTAGGCTTTTATCCTGATTTTTCTATCTTTCAGGACCTTTACACTGGCAAGGTAAAGAGGATTGGTAAGGAGAAGGATGGTCTTTACCTACTTCAGCCTATTAAGCAATCATCACCTGTCCAAGCACCTCTTTTTTCAGCACCTACTTCAGTTCAACACCAACATTGTCTTTCTTCCACACATTCAGATTCTTGTTCCATTTAGCATCAAAGATTGGGTCTGCCCCTATAGTAGTTTTACAAAAGATTTCCACTTTACATAGCCATTTGTTGAATAAGGAATCTATGTCTTGTACTATCTGTCCTTTAGCAAGGCAAACTAGATTCCCCTTTCCCACTAGTACTAAGAAAACTATATCCCCTTTTAAACTTGTACATATGGATGTTTGGGGTCCATATAGACAAATTACTCATAATGGATATAGGTACTTTCTTACAATTGTTGATGACTACTCTAGAATTACTTGGATTTATTTGATGAAATTGAAGAGTGATGTAATTGTCTTGATTGGAAATTTTCTGTGCCTTATTCAAACTTAATTTTCAGCCTCCATAAAGACTATTAGATCTAACAATGGTCTTGAATTCTTCAACTCACAACGTGCCAATCTATTCACTTCTCTTGGTATTGTTCATCAAAATTCATACTCCTTAGCAAAATGGTGTAGTTGAACGGAAGCATAGGTATCTCCTTGAGATGGCCAGAGCCTTGAGATTCCAGGCTCATGCACTACGACAGTTGAACCACCCTCACTGCAGTTTTCCTCATAATAGACTTCCTTCTTCAGTCATGTCGGGAAAGTCTCCTTATGAGATGTTTCATGGTCAATCCCCCTCCATCTCTCACTTGAAGGTGTTTGGGTGTCTTCTTTATGCAACTAAACAAAACTATTTTGATAAATTATCTTCTAAAGTGGTTCCTGGTTATTCAGAGACTCAAAAAGATTACAAACTCTACAACATTTCCACTGGAACCTTCTTTGTTAGTAGAGATGTGTCTTTCGTGAGTCCATTTTTCCTTTCAAACATCCTAAGTCAAATTTTTTGGAACCACAACCCGATTCTTCCTCAATATTAGACCAATCCTTTTACTTACTTTCCTTCTGGTCCTTCCTCTACTGACACACCTTCCCCTCTGTTTCATGCCCTATTAATTCCACTACTCAGGACACTACTACTATCAGTTCATTAGATCAACTCTCTTCTTCCCCTTCTCATGCACAAGTGTTTCCTTTTTCCCCTGATACTCCAAGTCCTGTGATCAGAAAGTCTACTCGAGTCTCTAAACCTCCAATTTGTCTCACTGACTATTTTCTTTGCTCTACCGTTCCCTATCATGTCTCTGCTTCTATGTCTTCTTCCTTTATTTCTCCCTCCTACAAATCTTGTTTGTCAGACTTCTATTATATTTCTGAGCCTATCTCTTTTGAACAAGATGTTAGGGATCATAATTAGATTCAAGCTATGAGCTAGGAGACCCAGGCCCTCACTGACAATCACACCTGGGACATAGTGGACTTACCTGCAGGTGAAAAGGCAATTGGTTGCAAATAGGTATATAAGGTGAAGTTTCAGGCAGATGGTAGTGTGGAGAGGTTTAAGGCACAATTAGTAGCCAGGGGTTTCACTAAACAAGAGGGTATTTACTATCATGGCACCTTTTCTCCTGTGGTGAAGATGGTCACTGTCAGGTGTGTTATTTCTCTAGCTACTCAGTTTGCCTGGCCTCTCTATCAGATGGACGTCTACAATGCATTTATTTAGGGTAATTTATTTGAGGTGGTCTACATGACCTTACCTTAAGGATTTGGTAGCCATGGGGAGAACAAGGTATGCAGGATACGAAAATCCTTGTATGGTCTTAAGCAAGCAACAAGGCAGTGGAACTTGAAGCATACAACATCTCTCATTCAGTTAGGTTTTTCTCAAAGCAAGATTGATTACCCTTTGTTCACCAAATAACTTGACAAAGGGATTGTGATAATCTTGGTGTACGTAGATGGCCTGCTAATTACAGTCAATGACACAATCTTGATACAGGAAGCCAAAGACATTTTGAACCATAACTTCAAAACGAAGGACTTGGGAGAACTAAACTTTTTTTGGGAATTGAATTTGCTAGGTATAATAAAGGAATATTGATGAACCAATGGAAGTATGCCTTGGAGATAATTTCAAAGTGTGGTCTTGGAGGAAGTAAGCCTGCTACAAAACCAGTGGAATAGAACCAGAAGCTTACTAGCCGGGAATATGACAGGCAATTTGACATCTCTGATGATAAGGATCTGGAAGATAGGGGAATGTATCAAAGTTTGATTGGTAGGTTGTTATACCAGACAACCACAAGACCAGACATATCTTATGCCATATAACACCTAAGTCAATTCATGGATGACCTAAAACAGTCTCACTATGAAACAGCCTTAAGGGTGGTGAGATACATTAAGAGCAGACCTAGATTGGGGCTATTAATGAGTAGTAGACAATCGGGAAAGGTGGTTGCGTACTGTGATGCAGATTGGGCATATTGTACATTATAAATAAAATCAATCACATGTTACTATTTTAAGCCGGGAGATTCGTTTATCTCATGGAAGTCAAAAAAGCAAAACAAAGTGTCACGAAACTCAGCTGAAGCTGAGTATAGAAGCATGGCAACTACTATAGCAGAGATAGTCTGGATACTTTGCTTGTTGGAGGAGTTAGGTGGGTTCTGTTACTTTGCCAATGGAGTTATACTGTGACAGCAAGGCAGCGTTGCAGATTGCATTAAAATCTATTTACCATGAGCGCATAAAGCACATAGAAATTGATTGTCTCTTCATTTCCGGAAAGGTTGCAGCAAGGTTTGATTAAAACAGAACATATTCCTGGAAAAGAGCAAATGGAAGACATATTAACTAAAGCTTTGGGAAAACAACTGTATGATGGTATGGTGTGCAAATTGGGGATGATCAATGTCTTTCATCTCCCAACTTGAAGGGGAGTGTATAAATTATAAATAGCTTTAGCTAGTTGTAAATTGTAATTAGGTAATGGCAGGTGGTACATAGTTAGTTATACAGTTAGAGTGAATTAGATAATTGATAGTTGTCAGTCTCAGGAGTTAATTATACAAGGTTAGTGCTGAATGTATATATACAATTGGACACGTGAATGAAAATAAGTCAACTCATTTCTACCAAATATTTCTCTCTCTTCCATTTCTACCTATTTCTTTCTCTCTCGATTAGGTGTTGATCCCAGTTCCCTTTCTCCTTCCAACAGACCGCAAGCACGAAAGCCATAACGATGTTAAGTGTTGCCATTTCTATATTGAAAAGAAAAAATGTACACTAGTTGCCTTCTATGGTGTTGAAATTGATTCAAGAAAGCAACTTGAGTACTTGGATTGAAGCAATGAAGTTGAAGGGATTACATGTTTGATGATATTTATAGGTAATGAATGAGGAGAAGCTAGAGTATGGTAACAACCACTTAGAAGAAGACCAATTACTCAAATGTCGTGTAACTTTGACCCGGTTATGGTGATGAAAAGACCATTGTTATGAGAATATGGTGTTAATAATCATGTGAAGCGGATGATACGATTCTGCCACATGATAGGATGTTGGAGCAGTGGTTGGCCTATTGATCATGTCCAATTCTAGTCCTAAAAAGGATAAGCGGTCGCTGCAAATATAATCCGGTCTAAGAGTCCAGAATCGAATCTCACAGAAAACTATAGTTTAGCTACAAATATTCAATATTACCAAGAAAAGAATTTCAAACAATTCCTAAGTGATAAATATAAATATTCTTATGTCTAGCTAATTAAAAAATTAAAGTAGTAGATTAACAACTAGTGATACTAAGGGTTGGAAAAAGATTAAGGAAGTCTGGAGTTATGATTTCCCCAATTGTCAGTATACTTCCCAATACGTCTTCTATAATTTCGCCTAATTATTCTCTACCGATCGTAAGTACTTCAGGTGTTGTAATTCCCTCTCGATCAACTTCCACAATTTACTAGACATATTCTCTCAAATTAGGCTAGCTGGCACTAATTCACCGGTCACTACGATTGTGCAAAGGTTTTGTTATTTTTAATCCCACCTTTTAACCCTCCATATTTATTTTTCACATACGTTAGGGGTGATGTTGTTCAAAAACTACTGAAATGTGTACCCTCTCTCAAGCAATACACACTAAATAGGCATAGTGAATTGATGGTCATTCAATTAACAATAATAAACACGTAGTTGAACAAGTAGAGAAATCCAACAGCTCAATTATATAAGAACATAACAAGAATGTATCCTACAGAAGGTTCAATCAAAATCCTAGATAAAAAATAACTATTTATAATAGTATCCAAAACTACAATACTAGAATTCATAACCAATAATGGAAAAATAGGAAGAAATTTTTTTTAAAAAAACTCGTAGAAGAATTCTCCGCCTTGCTCCTAGCGTGTTTTTTCCTCCCTAAAGTATTCTCTTTGTCCAAAGTAGTCTCTCCCTCAAAAGCGTGCTTTAGGGTGTATTTATAGCAACTAGTGTTTATATGGGGTGAATTTGGCTTCTCCTAATTCGGATTAGAGAAGCTATTTTTTCTGCTCCGGTCCTGGTCAGGCGAAGCCAACCTCGCTTCGTTGTCCCAGATTTCTCTCTTCAGCTTTTTTTCACCAATTTTTCTCCTAATTGATTATTTTCCGCATAAGTTTGTTCCTACACATAAGAAACACGTAATGAACATATTTTCACTTCAAAAGTGGTGTGAATTCCCGCAATCACACAAGAAACACACAAACACACTCAAAACATGAACTTTTCATCCTTTATGACCACCCACACTTAAACTCTTGCTCGTCCTCGAGCAACTTAAATTAAGCGCATAGACAAGAAATACCTGTTATAAAATACTCAAGCATCATACCAATGACAATGGTTTATATCAACGCTTAGAACACATCATATGCACTCTTCATACCTTTCCTCAAGTTTTAAACTCATGCTAAGATTATTTAAAATATTCATGTGGCTCTTTCTAACATCCTCGCCTCAAAACTTAACTTTAATGCATTCAACACTATGACTCAATCTTTGTGACAACTCAAAAATCAAGGTCTCTATCAATCCTTTGCAAATCATGTGCCCTCGCCAACAAATCACAGAGAAAATAGTCCATACACCCAAATATAAGTTCAAGTATAGTCTAAGAACTCATATATAGAAAGAATTCGCTCACTCTCACAAAGAAACTCTTATGCCACCCAAGCACATACCATATGCTTGCCCATAGTTTAAGATTTGACCAATCTAAGCTTGCAAAGTCTAGGATCAAGTAGGACTTTAGAAGTTGTAATGTAGGCTAAGGGACGAGTAGGATGTATTTGAGAAAATACTGACTAACCCTCCTAAGCACTTTAATATACTACACTTCATTTTTAAGCACCTTCTTGTCATTACCAATTTAATGGCTTGCCATGAAACCATACACATTTAAGCCATCTTCATTAAGCACGTAAACATATAGATACTTACTATTCCAGACAAATATAAAAGAGGTGTTATTCTTTTTTTCTCTTTTTTTTTCACTCTCCTTAATTTGGTATTTCTGGCTTGTACTTCTTTTTTTGTTTATACACAAGTGCACATTGTCGGCCTCTCTATGGTTCGACTCAAAAGATGCCCACTCTATTTCTTTACTCTTCTAGCTACATAAGGGGGAGGTAAAACTTCAACAAGATTTGATTAAGAACGCAGGGGATTCGGCTTGTAATGTGATTTTCAAAAAAAAGGTTTACATGTTCAAAAGTGTTGACTACGGATAATATTAGCACTGTAGGCAAATAGGCTAAATGGTCAATCAAAGAAAGCCTATATCACTTCCCAAACTTACAAGACTTAATCATTTCGTTTTGACTCACATACGGGACAAGTTCTAGACTAGCAAGGATGGCACAGAATACACCAAAATCTCACCTCACACAATGCACATGACTCACTCAGAATGGCTCGGACCCGACTCTAAAGTTACAGCAACTAGCACGGTCATTCATAAAATTTAAGTACACGGGAATTAGTCACAAGAGTCAAAAGATGAAGGAAATCACATATGTTTTCAAGGCATATAATTACAAAGATTATGAAGGAAGTACTTAGGTGCCAATACTCCACCTCTGAGCCCAGACATAAAATATGTCAAAAAGCATAGATACTCAAGTTCTCCCCATTCCATTATTAGTTTAAAAAGAAAAAGAAAAATATTTTTGTATTTTTCTTTGGACTTTAAACCCTCAAGAAAACTGTCTAGGAAGTCTATCATCGAGAAAAGTTCAAAAGATTTATGAAAATTATACCTACAAAAAAAACTACTATCCGGTTCAAAGAGTCATCCTTGAAAGAATAGTGGCAATAAGAGAAACCAAGAGGAATTATTTCTACCTAATTATTTTTATTTATTTTTTATATTTTTCAACACACATAAAATAACACAACTAATATAGCATAGGAAATCCCCCAAACATGCTCCTCACCCCATACTTAAAATTATGCATTGTTCCCATTACATACGCTTAATATAATAGGGTAAAAAAAACTCAATGGTAGGACAAAGGCCTAAGTGTTAGCAACTCATGGGGTACTTAGACTTATCCCATACTTGGTTCTTTGTGCTGGCACCCCACACTTAGTTTCAACCATCTCACTTGTTTTTTGCTTTCTTCCAATGGCTTTGCTTCTCATGCTCCTAGAAAATCAAAAAAACGACACTAACAAGAATAATACAATAATAAAAAAATAAAAATAAAAAAGCGGTAAAGCTGGGTTGCCTCCCAATAAGTGCTTGATTTAACGTTGCGACGCGACACGAATCACTTTTTGCCTCCACTTCGAGCTTACGAATTGCACCCCAAGTTTTTCTTCAAGTTTTCGGTTATACTCCAGGGGTGGTGGAACAACTCTAACTGGCCCAAAGAAATAATGTAGTATTCTGCACTCCTTGGCCTTTAGATGAGGTGTGCATGCTGACTTTCGAGCAAAAACAATTCCAAAATGTAGGTGTCTTGTTCCTATTCCTTGACTCCTCAATTAGCTCGGATGACGCTATTTCCATATCATCATCCAAATATAATGTGAAAAAATTCTTGGAGTAAGGACAAATGCACTCAAACTGAAAATTTGCTAGCTTATTCACATCCTCTTCATGACACAAACTAGAGTCAACCACAGTTGCATTTTTAAGGTCCTCGGATGACTTAAATGCCATTTCTTCAACATCGATATCATCATATTCTAGTTGGTTCGTTTGTTGGTATTCAACCCTTAACTCCTCCATTAAAATATCAATTCTGCCATTAACTCACGCTCTTCTTGGCTTCAATCCATAATGTCAGTTTGTTGTACTTTACAAGGTTCAGCTAGTTGACTCACTTGAGCCTCTAAGTCGTGAATAGTTGTCTCTTGCCTTTGTACTTGCAGTGATTTCACATCATATTATTTCAAAAGGCACCTTAGCATACTTTCTTATCTCTTTCCGGTTATCATCCCATGATTTTTATTCCTATTAACTTCACAAGAAAAAGTAGAATCATCACAGTAAGGAGTTGGAGGAGAATAAGAAATATAAGTACAACCAAGAAAGTGACCATCTTGACCACCAAAAATATCACATACATTCTACACATAAGATTGAGTTGGTGCACATAACTCGCTCTCAGAAATATTTTGACAATTTTGCTAAAGGTGATTTCCTACATAATAAGCACAAGGAAAATCAACAATAAAATTACCAATATCGAAATTCCCACAATTCCAAGATTCCATGTTTCTCAAATCAACAAGTAAAACTAAAATTAAAAAATCAAATACAAAAAAAAATAAATAAATAAAAGTTCAAACTTGAAACATAGCAATATGTACTGCTACATCGTTAGTTCCCTGCAGCGACGCCAAAATTTGATCATGCCCAATCTAGTACTAAAAAGGATAATAGGTCATTAAAAATATAATCCGGTCTAAGAGTCCGAAGTCGAATCCCATAGAGAACTAAGGTTTAGCTACAACTATTCACTATTACCAATAAGAAAAGCTCAAACAATTCTTAAGTTATAAATATAAGGATTCTTATGTCTAACTACTTAATAAATTAAAGTAGTAGATTAACAACTAGGGATACTAAGGGTTGAAAATAAGATTAAGGAGGTATAGAGTTATGATTTTCCCAATTGTCAGAATCCTTGCTGCTACATCTTCTATATTTTGCCTAATTATTCTCTACCGATCGTGAGTACTTTGGGTGTCGTAATTCTCTCTCGAGCAACTACCACAATTTACTAGACATATTCTCTCTGTCACAACCCCAAATCCACTAGTCGTGATGGCACCTAACCCAACCAGCTAGGTAAGCCAACTAGTAACTATCCAATCCGAATGATATTAACAAGACAAATAAATGATAGTAATTTACTAAATTTTATATATTTTTCAAGGATTGGTAGTACCAATCATGAGCTGCTAGGAGTTTACAAAGCTGAAATGAAATAAATACATCGCATGTTTGAAAAGTACATAAACAGAGTTTTATAGATCTAAAGCTACCACGAACAAGGGGCAGCTACAACCGGGACGCAGGTACATCTTCCATCCAGCTCACATCGAACACATCAATGTCAGCAGCCAACATCTGCACGCAAGGTGCAGAAGTATAGTATGAGTACAAACAACCCCATATACTCAGTAAGTAACATACCTAGCCTTAGATTGAAAGCAGTGACGAGCTAACACAAGGTCGGGTTCAATACCAAAATCCCACAACAATTCATAATAGCATAATACAAGTATAAAAGAGGTATCTCAGAAGTAAAAATGCTCAGCTCGTTCACAGTTCTAGAAAATGGTCATGCTTTTCAAGTATCTCAGTGAAAACCCAAATCTTTTATCGAAAATGCCAAAAATACGAGTAAGTTTGAGAACTGTAATTTTTTCAAATATCCTTTTCACAATAAATAAGATGTTTCATTTTCTTTCCAGATAACAAGTGTAAAATAACTCTGTATGCCCACATATCAATGTGTGTAATAAGTCATGAATGACGTAATACTGTATAGCATGAGGAAAAATACATCTTTATGTTTGTATGTCATGTGTGCATGCAAATGCCATATATCTTAGAGATGAATCATGTACTCACACTCTCAGAGTAATCAATCTCATTATCTCACACTTTTCACTCATCATGCTTAACCACTCGGTATTGTACATGGCCCATACGGACCAGGGAAGATCCATCCCGAAATATATACATCACTGACCATCAGTCACTCAGTACCGAGGAAGGCCAATCCGACCTCATAGAGAAGATTTATCTCCAGGTATATAAATGCTTCTGACAAGATCCATGTCCAGGGAAGATCCATCTCTCAATATAATCAATCACGCTAACTGGAGGTGTACAGACTCTAGAGGGGCTCCTACAGCCCAAGCGGTATAATCCACACGGATAACTCAAGTGTTGCACGGATAGCTCACGTGTTGCACGGACAACTCACGTGCTATAATATCAACATCTGGATCCGCACGGACACTTCACGTGCTGCACGGACAACTCACGTGCTATCGTATCAATATCCTTACAAATAGGCCCCCGACCTCACTCAGTCATCAATCTCTCCAATCTCACTCACGGGCTCACAATGTCATAAAACTAGCCCGACAACAATGATATTATGTATCAATAAATAACAACTGAAACTGAGATATGATATGAATGCATGAATATGACTGAGTACGAAATATCAATGAAATCAGTGAAAAGAAAGCAAAAAACGACCACTATGGGACCTGACAGCATCGACATAAAGCTTAAACATGATATCTAGCATGATTGACAACTCATTTACTTTATCTCGTGGTGAAAACACGGATATTAACAAAATAGGACTACTATACAGTGTTATGGAAACAACAAAGTCCCAATTCACTTGGTGCACGTCCACACGCCCATCACCTAGAATGTGTATCACCTCAATAGCAATCACATAACACGTATTTTGGTTTCATACCTACCCTCGGCACTAAGTTTAGAAGAGTTACTTACCTCGAAGAAGCCAAATCCAATATCCAGCAAGCCAAACGATGCTCCAAAAATACCATCCCGCGCGTACCGACCTCCGAACAGCTCAAAACTAGCCAAAAGCAACTCAAATACATACAAATAATTCCAAAGTAAACAAATCCAATCGATAAAGGTCGAATCTTTAATCAAAATTCCAAAATCGACCAAAAAGTGAAATCCGGGTCCGCGCCTCGGAACCCGACAAAAATTACAAAATCCGACTAACCATTCAATTACGAGTCTAACCATACTAGTTTCACTCAAATCCGGTTCCGAATCGATATTCAAAACTCAAAAATTCACTTTATGAAATTTTAGACAAAATCCCCAAATTTCACATTGAAATCATCAATCAAATGCCAAAAACGAAGATGGATTCATGAAACATAATCAAAATCGAGTATAGAACACTTACCCCAATCCATATGGTGAAAAGTGCCTCCAAAAATTGTCCAAATCCGAGCTCCCCAACTCAAAATATGACCAAATAAACAAACCTTCGATATTAAGTATCTGAGCTCCTGAAACTTGCTTTTGATGCCTCCAATGGATTCCTTGTGAAATTTCAGTCAAGTTAGACTTTTGAATCACTCCATTTGACCATATAATGAAGGAGATATATTGGTTTCAATATCTGAAAATAGTGCAGATTATTAAATACGAAGTCAGTGGTAATTTTGTAATTAATCTGCAAAATCTGAAAACCCAATTCTTAGTAAAATGACCATAAAATCCTCATACGATGTCCAAATTCGACGATTCTTTTTAATACGGATCCGTAATTACGATATGCATCTAATGCTTCAATCAAAATAGAAATAGGAGCTCATTTGTTCAATGTGGTACCATTTAAGCTTGAAGAAACAACGTCGAAACATAATAAAAACGAGCACAACACAACTCAAACCAATCTGAAACTCAACCGAGCCCCTCGGGACCTTGTACGAACATACCAACAAGTCCCATAATATATCACACACTTACTCGAAGTCCCAAATCACGCATAACAACATCAAAACGACGAAACTCACCTCAAATCAAACTTAATGAACTTTCAAACTTTCGACTTTCAAAAACTCGCGCCGAAACATATCAAATCAACTCGGAATGAACTCAAATTTTGCACATAAGTTTTAATACATCATACGGAGCTACTTATGCCCGTAAAATACCGAGCGAAGTGTAAATGCTCAAAACGACCGGTCGGGTCGTTACACTCTCGAACTATACTAGCTGGCATTAATTCACTTCTCACTATGATCGCACTATGGTTTTGTTAAGTCGAATCTTGCCTTTAAACCATTCATATTGATTTCTCACATACGTTAGGAGTGATGTTGTTCAACAACTACCTAAATGTGTACCCTCTCTCAATCAATGCACACTAAATAAGCATAGTCAATTGTTGGACATTCAATCAACAATAATAAACACATAGTTGAACAAGAAGAGAAATCCAACGGCTCAATTATATAAGAACATAGCAAGAATTTATCCTACAAAAAGTTCCATCAAAATCTTAGATAACAAATTAGCTATTCATAATAGTAAGCAAAACTACAATGCTAGAATTCATAACCATAATGTAAAATAGGAAGAAGAAAGTGAAAAACTCGTAGAAGATTTTTCCGCTTCGTTCCTAGCGTGTTCTTGCCTCCCTAAAGTCTTCTGTTTGTCCAAAGTAGTGTCTCTCCCTCAAAAACACGTTTTAGGATATATTTATAGCAACTAGAGTTTGTATGGGGCGAACTTGGCTTCTCCTAATTCAAATTGGAGAAGCTTATTTTTTCTGCTCCGATCCCGGTCTGACGAAGAGATCTCGCCAGATTTCTCTCTTTAGTTATTTTTCACCAATTTTTCTCCTATTTGATATTTTTTCACATAAGTTTGTTCCTACACATAAAAAACATGTAATGAGTATATTTTCACTTCAAAAATGATGGAATTCCCGCAACTCACACAAGAAATAACACATAAACACACTCAAAACATGCACTTTTCATCCTTTATCACCTATTCATAACATTTTGGTCTGTACGCCACGAAATTCATATCTTGCTGCCCCGATTTCTCTACATACAACTGATCTGGCTTGCAAGACTGTAAAATAAGTACCTTAAAGTCTTGTCAACCGTTGCTATTCTAGTTCCTGTCCTATCATGCAACTTCAAAGTCTTCACAGTAATAATGTCCATATATAAAAGAAATGCCAGCTTTTTACGTTTGATAGTAATTAAGGAATTGCTAAATGGTAGAGATGCCAGGAGAATACTTACAACCAATGCTTCAAAAGATGTATCCAGACGAGGCGAGACATTTTACATTATATGCGGCAGGGCATAAGCCTCAAGGTGCTAGGCATAGAGGTGCAGTAATCATATTTAATAGTTATTCTAAAATGTCAAATATTTGAAAAAAAATTAAGTTTATTAAAAGGATTAATATTTAGGACCAAGATGTACAATTCAGATGGCAGTGATTGAATTCTACTTAAGTAACATCAGGTCAATTGCAGTATTTGGTTTTGGAATACATCACATTGAAAAGGTCCAACTCTGAATCGAGTAAATTGACCTTTAAGAAGAGCCAGGGGCATTGGCATAGCGGGTATTTCAAAATAATTGGAGGAAATCTCGGCAGCGGCTGATACGATTCTGCCACATGGGGGTGTTATACCAGAGAAGTATTTGGCCCATCCATGTTATGGAGTCGATAATGTCTTAGCATTTAGTAAAGCATAAAAAAAGGAAAAAAGGCTAAATTTATCACTTTACTTTAGTAAATTATTCACGTTTGTCACTAGTTATATTATCCGTCCAAATACGTCCCTACTGTTATGAAAGTAGACAAAATCGTCCCTAGTCCTAACAAAAATCCAACATGGCACCATGACCCTTCTCTTTAACTGCCAACTAGGTACATTAAAATTTATGTCTACAACTAAAGTTCTCGTAAAATAATAGAAGACATGGAGCTATAATCATGTTGAGCAAATGACTTGGCCATTTCTCAAATTCAACAACAATAAATCCAATATAATTTTATTAGTGGAGTCTGGAGAAGGTAATATATACGCAGGCCTTGCTCGTATATTACGAAGATAGAGAAGCTGTTTCCGATGGACCCTCGGCCGAAAACGCGTTTTCTCAAATTCACTACCACCAAATCATGAGCTGTTAGGTGAACTGGCCATTTCTCAAAATCGCTATTCTCGCCTCCTGTCACTCTTGACATACGGGCCCCAAAATTCCCTCCCTCCACTCCTATCCTATATAATCACCATCTTCTTCACCAACTAGCACATATTGTAGCATAACACAATTTCTCAATTTTCCGATAACAACAGTTCTCAGAGATTATGGCTCAAATTAGCATTACTATCCAAGCCTTGATTCTCGCTGTCCTCCTTGCCGTTGTTGCTTCCTCCGCACAGGAGATTGGGATGGCACCGGCTCCGTCACCGGACGCCGGAGCAGCGTTCTCTTTACCGGCTTCCGGTTCTTTGATTGCAACATCTCTACTTGTCTCCCTATTCGCTCTGTTGAGACAATGACTTCGTTTCTGGTACCTGAGAGAAGAATCCATATGTTGAGAGTTTGAACAGAGATTTGTATAGTCGTTTGGTGATTTATCATTGTTCGGGTATTAACCTGATTCTTTTGTTAATATATTCGATTTATTGGAATCAATTTCTTTACTTATATTATATTTGGATTTCGTAGCTTTATTGAAGTGATTGATTTTGAATTAATTTATTCCATTCTCTTTTATTTTAATGCACTTCTAAAAACAAATGTCCATCTTAACGAAATGCTAAGATTTGTGCTTGCTTTTAATTTATATTAAAATATTGTTCCTATGTCAATTAGTACAATTTGGAGGCAGCGTTATGATGATAATGAAGACTTAACAGAGAAGATATACCAGTAGTTTGACATTGCAAACCAAGTAATGAATGATTAAAAACCCATAATTGTGCTTATGCAAAAGTTAAATAGCTTTAGAAACCGAGGAGATAATGGCTTTGGCCTCGAGAAGATGTTGTGTGTGTACGATAATAACCGGTCTCAAGAGTTGGGAGAATTAGGAAGCGACACATATCAATAATGACCAATCAGTGGTGACTTAATCATGGTGACACCGGATACAAATATGTGGCCGGATAAGAAGCAATTCAAGATATGACCATTACACAGACGTTACAGAAGACCCAAGATTCCTTCGGCCTTTATAACCTTTTATTGTTATTTATTACCTTTTAACTACCTTTTATTGCAACATTAATATTGGTAATTAATGGGGCATAATTTGTAGATCATACACCTCATAACTCTAGTATAAATAGAGGTTTTCATTCTATTGTAAGACATGATGAAATACCAGTAGCAAAAAACTAATATTGTTTCTCTCATTCTTTCAAGCTTTATACAATTGTGGTCGGGATTTTTCAATTATTCTTGATCCCGCTGGGAACATTCTGAAGTCCAGGCTTGTCTCTTCTTTTTTATCCTTATTTACTTTGTTCGTACTTTGTTATTTTATTTTATCGGATCAAATTAATTCACGTGCCTATAAACCATGTTATAGTACCTTTTTCGGGTAAACAGTTTGGCATCCACCGTAAAGCATAGATAATTATGGTATTAATTTGATCCATTCATCATTTACTAACACACTATGAAGCTTTTCTGTTTTAAGCATAAAACAACTATGGCACCCAACAATGTCAACAACTCGCTCAATATTGGAACAAACAACAACGACGAGCCCGTGGACAATCTCCATGATAGAAATCAACAGGATAATTCAAATAATAAAACCCGTCTCGACGGGAATGAGCCACCTCCGAATCGGGTAGAAAGAAATACTCGACGTACGAAGAGTCCTACTCTTGATGATTTGGATGGTGGCCCATTCCCGACACTGTAAAGGACTTGAGAGTACAACAAAGAGAGATCTGGAATCATCTATCAAGAAAGAACTGGATAATGACTGTGCTTCAACAAACAATATCAGGGGCCTCGAATACTTCAAATGGTGGAGTATGAGTCCCTCCTGGCGTGCCAATAAGTCAAATGATCCTGGGAACCTAAAACGTCGCTTTAGGAGGAGAGTTTAGATCAAACTACAATCAAGCGGGTGGAGCAAACAATGGTTCTGGAAATGAGAACAACATATATAATCTTTTCAAAGCTGAACTCATGAGGTATATGAGAGAAATAAATTCTCGAATGCATCAAAATACTAAAGAATTTCATACTCAACTGAAGGGTCTAAAGAGTCGAAGAAGTATATACAATTGTCGTTCAAACCTAGTGCGACTCCGGAGTTGATTCTGAAGAGCTTCAAGAAGCTGGATATTCCAAAATACGATGGAACATCGGATCCATAGGAACACATCACCAACCTACACCACAGCTGTAAAGAGAAATGATTGGGCTCTGTATGAGATCGCATCAGCTTTACTAAAGAAATTTGGCAAAACCCTAACAAAAGGGGCTTTAACATGGTATTCACTTTTGCCTGAACACTCAATTGATTCTTTTGACATGCTTGTAATTGTTTCGTCAAAGCTCACGTTGAATCAAGGAAAGTTCAAGCTAGAAAAACATATATATTCAGAATCACTCAAGGAGACTGAGAGTTGCTATGAGAGTTCGTGATCCAAATCCAAAATGAGCGAATGATGTTGCCGACAGTACCCGATGAATGGGTGGCGAAAACATTTACCAAGGGTCTCAATCCCTCGAGCTCAGATGCCTCAAGGAAGTTAAAGGACAGCTTATTAGAATTTTAAGCAACAATGTGGGAAGATATTCATAACAAGTACGACTCAAAGATCCGTGTAGAAGATGATCAGATAATTATATCGACATCTTCTAGAACCTGAAATCAAGGTCAATAGAACTTTGATCGGAGACAATCCAAACACTGGTTTGAACAATAGCGACTAGGATAAGAGGCTAATAGGAGGCAGGAGCATTCCCTTAGCGAGTCACCAGAAAATAACTTTGGTGAAGGACAGGAATGTCTACGAACGCTAGGGACTGTTTCATCAAAGCAACGAAAATATAAAGATGGATCCGGAACAATGACAAAAAAGGCTATGAGTCCAAAGACAACATGTCCGTACAGTAATGTCTACGAACGCTATGTCCGAATGAACAAAATAATTTTTAAATTTTACTCACACTTTAAACAAATAAGGATTAGGAATCCGAGCAATTGTGTGCAGATGAACAGGAGACGTCCTCTTGATAAGCACCATAAAAATATGGTCCCTCTTATATAGGCATCCAAATCCTATTAAATGGCTAAAGGTTGGATGCCTTATTTTCCGATCGTAAAGTTAATCGGATGCATTAAATTACCGAACATCATCAAAACCTGAAGTATAAAATTAATGGTCAATAACATCCCCGGTTTTTAAGGCCGTGGTGATATAAGAGTTTAGAGTGCAACTAAAAATGCAAGAGGCAAAACTGAAAGAGAAGTTTCAAGAACAACTAAAAATCCAAGAGTAAAAACTCAAAAATTAAAAGTTTCGGGTAAACACTAAAAATCCTAGATCAAGCTTTCTGTGGTAGTGGTATTTTTTAGTATCAACCGATCATTGACGAAAGATAAATAGGTGGCAGAGTTGTCATCTGAATTCCTAAATTCTGCGTACTTTTTTCCTTCGCCCAGTTTTTGTCCCCATTGGATTTTTCTGGCAAGGTTTTTAATGAAGCAGTGACAAAGGTAGAAAGGAAAAAATCTTCCACTTCCCAGTCATATCAAAATGAGTAACTGAAAAGTGGGAGGGACTATCTGTATATGATAAAACCCGGTCTCAAGAGTTGGGTGAATTAAGAAGCAACACGTGTCAAGGATGACCAGTCAGTGGTGACTCAACCATGGTAACACCCGATACAAACCTGTGACGGGATAAGAAGCAATTCAAGATACAGTTACAGAAACCCTGAATATTCCTCCGGCCTTTATTATCTTTTATTGTTCTTCATCACCTTTTAACTACCTTTTATTACATCATTAATATTGGTAATTAAGGGGCATAATTTAGATCATACATCCTACAACTCTAGTATAAATAAAGGCTTTTATTCTATTATAAGACATGAAGAAATACTTGTAGCAAAAAACTAATATTCTTTCTCTCATTCTTTTAAGCTTTATATAAGTGTGGTCAAGATTTTTCAATTATTCTTGATCCTGGTGGGAACATTATGAAGCTTAGGCCATCTCTTCTTCATTTATCCTTATTTACTTTGTTTGCACTTTATTGTTTTATTTTATCAGATCAAATTAATTCATGTATCTATAAACTATGTTGCAAATTCAGCTGTACCATTTTTCGAATAAACACTCTGTTTGGATGTAAAGTTTGAGGGAAAGCAAAAGTGTCGCACAGGTAATCTGCACTTAAAAGACTCTTTTGCCTTTAAACTAATCAGAGTTAGCAAATTGTTTTGACGAAATCTAAGGATTATTAACTTATAAGGTTAAATGTTAATTGAGTAATAACTAGTTGATAGTTTCCTTTTCTTCTTTTCATTCTTTTTTTTTTAAATTTAGGTAAGAATCTATATTGTACGGACTCTCCAAAAGATATTATTACACTCGTGTCGATTTTGAAGGATCCAACATATATTCGGCGATATTTTTCTAAAATCCTAACAACATAGGTAAGAACAAGTCGAATGGTTTAGATACAACATTGTGTACGTTAAAGGAAAGAAAGGTCTGAGGAACTATGCCATGAATTCAACTTGCAACAATGAATGATTCTCAACACCTGGAAACACAACAACAAATTACTGAACCACCAGACATAGGCTCTATGAAAATATATGTCACTAACCCACACACCAAGCCGTTGAATTTTCTCCAAACTTTACTATCCGATAAATATTTATCACCAACGCTAAGAAACCAACAAAATACAAACAATACCACAGACCTCTCTGATGAAATCACCCATAACACTACTGATGATGATACGTTTATTCCACTTACTTCAGCTGATAAATTACATCTCTATGAACCTTGGAAATACTCGGTCATAATAAAACTCTTTGGCAGAAGGATTACCCATCAGATACTACGAACTAAACTCCTAGCTCTATGGAAACCAACGGAAGACCTACCTATCATCGATCTAGGATCTGATTTCTTTCTTATCAAGTTTCAAAGCGAAGAAAATAGGGTTAAGGCTCTCCACGGATGCCCATGGTTTATATTAAATCATTTCTTAATAGTATGAAAGTGGGAACCAAAATTCAAAGCATCATCTATGCAACTCACTTAATCAGTTATTTGGATTAGGCTTCCTGAACTACCGACGGAATTCTGTGATTTGGAAATCTTGCAAAGAGTTGGATCGAAATTAGGACAATTATTAAAGATAGACACATGTACTTCAACTACAACAAGGGGAAGGTATGTCCGTATTTGCATAGAAGTACCTTTGAAAAAACCTTTAAAAACCTCACCTACATATAGGTAATCACCGGCAAACCCTTCTCTATGAAGGACTTAACCTCCTCTGCACAAGTTGTGGAAGGCTTGGACATGCAACAATTAGTTGTTCCTTTGTGGTCCAACCATCGCAGGAACAACTTAAAAAAATCTAGGCTTCAACATCTCATTTAATGCCAAATCCTAGCCAACCATATAAGAATGAATGGAAGACTGTCACTTTTTCTAAGAAAACTAACTACCCCTACAAAAGCCCTATCTCCACCACAGGAAAGGCGGCTCCAGCGATGGCGCTACCATTCAAGAAACCCACACCAGGTAAGTTCTCTAACCTACTAGGACTCACTTGGTCCAGGTTCAATTCCAAACCAGACCAATGCTAGAAAAGCCCAATATAGAGAACACTAACATTTGCTTTCCTATCCGCCTTTGGAGTAACCGAAGTAGGGTCTGCCCAAGAGGGAACAAGCCAAATAAAAATTAAACCAAGTAATGAATTCAATCCAAATACAACAGGAATACCAAATCTGCAGCCCACTACTGACCAATTAACACACACCTTTCACATGCGGTCCTCCTTTCCTAATAAAGAAATTATAAACCCTAAGGCTATATTATTTGAGCCACACTCGCACTCCTTACCCTACTTAAATTACCATCCCACATCTCCTAAGGAGGCACATCCACTTCAGATCTCTTCTCCGCGTAGTACGCGAATGACCATCCAAGACCAATCCCTAATAGACAATTCATTAATAAATCCACACCTATTAGCCACGTATTTTCCACCACTAAACCCAAACCAAGATATCTTGCATGCTAAAGTAACCTATCATACAAAGATAATAGGCCTCCTCAAGTTCCATACAAACACCATGATTGCAACTCATGTGAAGTCCATCACGACATCACCCACCATTCCAATAACCTGTTGTTCTCTTCAACAACACCACCATCAGAGTCCTTCATAACCAACTATTCCTATACTTCTCCCACCCATACTGATACAAAAAAAACTCTCCTGAAACTTTAAGCAACGCAGAGACCATACTTTCCAGCAAACAACCAAAATTCAATCATCAGGGAGAACATGCAGAACAACAATCAGTTCTTCCACCTCCCTAGGTTAACCATGCAGGACCTCAGTTACCACATATCTCAACTCCACTAATCTACACATATCAACCAATGTCAATGGATCTTCACTCTAATCTTGGTTGGAGATGGGCATGCAAGGTTATGCACTAATATTCACCATGGAGTTGAAAAATTAGGTGGTTGTTCTCCTAGTCCAAAACCCTTCTCACTTAGCAGAAATAGTGACGGGAGGGATGAGACTAGGAACGGAAGCCTATACTCAACACCAATGGTACACGACCCAGACCCCCTTATACTAGAGCACCATGCATCCACTTCAACTCAGCCCCAGTGGCCTTACCCCATGAGTTCGATGAGTCCAACTTGGAATCCAACAGTCAATCTCCTACCTTTCTACCCCCCTCATCACATGGGGACAGGTGTATGCCCCTTGGTTCCAACCACTCAACTTCTTCAACCCACTATCTCCTTACTCGAGCCCATTGAGTCCACTAGAGAGTCTCACCCCACAAGACAGTCCACCACAAACACCACCACAATCTCCACACGCACTCGACAGCCAAACAAGGAAAGAGCTGCTAGAAATACTTGCAGAGATGAGGGAGACAAGAACGGAATTTTGGTGGTTAAAGGGCATTTAGCTTTACAACCTTAAAGAACGTTCGAAAAAAAGTTTATTCTAAAATGTCCACTAGAGTTTGTAACATGCAGTCTGAACTTTCGTCTAACAACCAATCCAGAAGTAGGGAAATACGCCATGGTGATCATTCTGACGCTTCTTCAGCTTCCTATGAGTCTGGATCAGACGGCATCTCCTGTTGTCCATCCAATAAACCAAACTCCAATAGGCCAAATCACCAACCCTAACTCCTATATGAATTTCTTAGTATGGAACTGTAGAGGATAACATAATCCAAAATTTCGATGACATTTTCGATCTTTATTAGATAATCATAGGCCAGTGCTAGCTATTTTTCTTGAAACTCACATTCTAGACCATACAAGGCTTCGTGAAGATTTTAATTTTACCAACATGTCCCAAGTCCTTGCTAATGGTCTCATAGGCGGTCTAGTAGTGATGTGGAATGAAGATCGTATTAATGTGAGGGAGATGAGGATCTCTGACCAAGAGAAACATTTCATGGTCCAGGTATGTCCCACTAAACCTCATTGGGTATTATCTGCAATCTATGCTAGTCGTTACTACAATTTACGCAATATTCTTTGTAACAACTTAATTAATTTGAATGACATTGTTTGTATGCCTTAGCTAATAGAGGTGATTTTAATGAGATTTTAGAGGCTAGAGAAAAGTTTGGGGGCCTACCTATTAGAAATAATAGAGCAAATAAATTTGGTAAATGCCTAAATTATTGTAAGTTAATTGATTTAGGATATCAGGGTAGTCGTTTCACATGGACAAATAAACAAAGGCATGGTCACACAATATTAGAATGACTTGATCGTATTTTTGCAAATTATGAATGGCTAAGTTTAAATCAAGAAGCTACAGTGAGACATCTTCCACGTACACATTCAGATAATTGCCCACTTTTAATTAACTTAGAACCTACACCTACTATACGACATAAAATATTTAGATTTGAAACCATGTGGGCATCACATCCACAGTTTCAACAAATCATCCAACAAACATGGTCTGATGACCAACCTCTCCTCGCTACTATTAAAAAGTTTAAGGCAGTATCCATTCGATAGAATCAACCACTTTGGTAATATACTCCACCAAAAGAAACAGATATTAGCTAGACTAACAGGAATACAATCTTCTATACATTATCCTACAAGCTTTTTTCTCCAAAATTTGGAAACTCAATTGACCTTCGATTATAGTAATATACTGCGCTTAGAAGAAGAATTTTGGAAATTGAAATCTCATATTAATTGGATAAATGATGGTGACGCGAACACAAAATTCTTACACATGTCTACACTCCATAGACGTCGGCAAAATAGAATAAACGCTTTAAAGGATATGGGAGGCAACTGGATCTTTAACCAAAATGATTAGCAAACCTTGATCCTGAATTACTACAATAATATTTTTACAACTCAAGATATGCTTTCCAATAAAATACATATGGATTCACATACTTGTCAACTTTCTCTCAATGACATCCATAAAATAGAAGAGCCTCTCCGTCAAGAAGAAATTCACCATGCGTTATATAGCTTTAAACCCTATAAGGCTCCAGGTCCGGATGGGTTACATTCGTTCTTCTACCAAAAATACTGGTCGGATGTAGGAGGAACATTTTCTCATTTTTGTGAGGACATCTTTAATACAAAGATGATCCCTCCGGAACTAAACAAAACTCTCATTTGCCTTGTCCCTAAAATAAAACATCTTACTAATATACAACAGTACCGACCTATTAGTATCTATAATACAATCTATAAGATTATTACAAAGATAATTGTTAATAGGCTTAAGCCAATTATTAGCAAACCAGCAAGGGAAAAGAGCCTCTGACAATGCGGTAATAGTGCAGGAAACTTTAAACTACTCTGCTAAAATGAAAGGAAAGTGTCCCTCAATGCTTTTAAAACTTGATTTGGAAAGGGCATTTGAAAGACTGGAATGGTATTTTATAAGAAAAACTCTGCTATATTTCAACATTCCTTCTTCTACGATAACATTAATCATGTCATGCATTACAACAACTTCTATTTCTATCTTAGTTAATGGTTTTAGGACTCAGTACTTCACATCGACAAGAGGTATACGTCAGGGTGATCCACTTTCATCGTACCTATTTATAATGTGCATGAAAATGTTTTCACGTAGCGTATCCATCTCTGTAGACTATCTCCATGGCAACCAATTCGACTATCCAAAGCAGGACCGGATCTTTCACACCTTTTCTTCGCGGATGACATTATATTATTTTCTAAATTCACTATCAAAAGTTGTCATGCTATAATCGATGTCTTGAATCACTTCACTCACCACTTGGGGAAAAAATCAATTTCGATAAATCTAAAGTTTTTTTCTCAAAAAAATGTAATGCTTCTGATAGAGAATTTATCACTGGCTCTTTCAACATAAAGGAAGGAACTTTTTTTGGTAAATACTTAGGATTTTCTATGTTTTAAGCGAGACCTAAAAATGCAGACTTTCAATTTCTCCTTGACAATTTTAAAAATAAGTTTGCAGGTTGGAAAACTAATTTCCTAACAATGCCAGGAAGAGCTACTCTAATAAAATTTACGCTGAATAATTTACTCAACCATATTATGCAATATATATGTATCCCTGTGAACATTGGTAATAAAATGGAACAATATCAACGCAACTTTCTATGGGGTACCACTTCAATAAGAGAAAAATTACACCTTCTTAGATGGAATGAGATTACTACTTCAAAAGAAGCGGGAGGCTTAAGCATACAGAAACTTCATCAAAAGAATTCCGCTTTGCTTGCCGGTTTAGCTTGGAGAGTTTTTAAATCTCCACAAATAATGTGGGCACACGTCCTCCTTACTAAATATCTTAACAAACCCCACACAACTACTCACTCCAAAATATGGACAAATATTATACGTGGTTGGCAATACTGCCAATTGGGGATCAAATGGAAAGTAGGGAAGGGTAGGCATATAAAATTTTGGGAGATCCTTGGGTTAAGGCAGGCACAACAATTTGATCTCTAATTCAGGGTCCACTACCATCAGGCCACAATAATATCACAATCTCTTCTATACTAAATGACACTGGTTGGGACTGGAACAAATTTCCTTGAATTACCTGCCAACATAAAACAATCAATTAGATCCACTTACATTTCTAGATTTGGACCTACTGAAGACCTTCTTTACTGGGGCCTAACAACTTCGGGAAATTTTACTGTCCGGTCAATGTATATAGCATTGGAAAATCAGTTACATGGAGCCACTAATACCTCCCCAAACTACTCATGGATATGGCAACTCCCTATCCAACCCAAAATCAAAAGCTAAAGTTGGCTCCTATATCACCACATGCTTCCTACTAAAGATTTTTTAATGAAAATTAATCTAATTCAGGACGCTACTTGCCATTACTGTCAACAAGAAGATGAAACTATTAGCCACATGCTCCTTACTTGCATAAATGTGCATGCATACTGGCAGGAATTGAGGCTCATGCATCATATCAATAAACTCATGAATATTCCAAACACAGAAGATTGGTTGCATGAGCTCCTAACGTGCAAAGGTCTAATAATTCCTTATAATATGAACCCACAAACCTACTTACCACTAAGTCTGTGGAAAATCTGGCTAATTCGGAACAAAAATAGTTACAAGCTCACTAGAGATAGAGCTAGCGTTAGACATACAACTCAGCAAGCAGCTGAATTTACCTATTTGGCTGCTCGATACCACAAAGGAAATAAAAAAAACCTTCGAACCTAAAGTGAAGTCCTCTAAAGGAAAATATTTACAAGTTAAACACAGATGGAGCACACTCGGCAACAACTGATGGCATTGGAGGAATAATTGGAAACTCCAAAGCGGAATGGATATTATGTTTTTCAGGCACTGTCCCAAAGGATACATCCACTTCGGCAGAACTGCATGCATTGATAAATGGTCTTAAATTGGCTTACGACTACAATCTAGTACCACTAGAGGTAGAGGTGGATGCTAAAGAGATTATCGCAATGCTTCAACTCAATAATATACCCATTTGCTAATACATTGAATGATTGCAGGTATCTTCTGGCTAGGTAAGTCAACAGTTTAACATGCATACACACAACAAAATAAGATTGCAGATCACCTAGCTAATGCAGGCAAAAAATTTTGGACATAACTATGTGTCGTATGTTTTGGAAGTGATACCCTTTTTTGTTCAGCAAGTTTTTGATGAAGACAGGAATGGCATATTAGCACAATCAACAAGCCCAGGGAATATTTTGAATGAAGTCAACTCTGATAAAGTCTGTTATAGTGATGTCAACATAAATGACAATAGTAGTATGGTACAGTGTAATAGCACACTAGCTTGTAATAGGGTGCTCCTTATGCACCACCTCTTCTCTGTATGCACCAATTAAAATAATATATATCTTATCTTTCGAACCAAAAACAAAAAAAAAAAACAATTGTGTACGTTAAGAAGTAACAACAGGTGAAGGATGACACTAGAGTTCTTTTAAATACATGTTAAATTTGTAAATACTAAATGTGTAATAATATCTGGTACACAATAGTATAGAATTATAATACATTTTAAATGTCAACAAATTTTAAATATATAACAATAACATAATATATTAGTGACAAACTGATAATAGTATAAAGGACGATTGTTATAAGATATTTTGCTAATAATTGGACAGATCATGTGCGGTTGCCGACGTGATTCCGCCGCATTGTATGAGTTGCTGCCTTTCTGGAGTGGTGGTTGGCCTATCCATGTTATGGTAGGTAACGTTACAAAATTCATATATTAACTTGAATAGATTTAACTTTAAGCCACGAATCAAAGACTTGTTTTGATACTTGGTCTCAGTTTACGGGGATTGTACACATGTTTTAATCGACAGGAAATTACACGAATTAAGTGTGTGTTTGGTATGAAGAAATTTTTTAATGTTTGGTTGGTTAACTGTTTTGGAAAATATTTTTCTTAGAAATTTAATTTCATTCAATTGGAGGAAAATATTTTTCTTATCGAGAGAAAGGAAAATATTTTTCAAAACTCATTCCCCATCCCCACCAACCCACCCCACACTACCGTACCAACCACGTAATCCCACCCTATGCCTACCTACCCCACCCGCTCTATCCAAATTTTTTCCCTTTAAATTTCAGCTTTTTTTGGTTCGAAAGTTTATGGCTTCATGTTTATTGTATCTAAATTATTTATGAATACTCTTCAAAAATTATTTTCCTTAATTTACGTACCAAATATCGAAAAGCGAATAAGATTACTACTTATTTTTTAAAAAAATATTTTATTGAAAAATATTTTTCGTACACTCTAAGTATATCCCTCTTGCAAAATAATTAAAAGAAGTTGCGCGAGTCCATAATGATTTGCTTAATAAAATGATTAGAATTTTTACGTACTTGGCAAAAAGATTTATCTTTCGAAACTCTTAAATATAAGGATGCTATCCTTATTTTTCTTAAAATAGTTAAACCTCTTATATAACAAAAATTATACGCAAATAAAACTTTATCTGACTAAGTAAATTTAAGATAATTTTGGTGAAAGAATACATAAACAAACTAAATAAAAATGAGAACTTCATATATAATAAAATATTATAACTAAATAAAAATAAAGAATTCAAAGGCATGAATAAAGAACGTAAAAAGTTTTAATTTATCATTTAATAATTATATTTTAATATAATTAGTTACGAACACCTCATACGAAGTGTAAGTATAGAAATTTTATGAAATAGGAGGTGTAAGGTATGGATTCTAAAATACATGGTGGTATATCTGAACTAATTCATATTATGGGGATGCTTAGTGGAATTAACCTTTTTGCATTTTGGTAATTAACGAAGTCCGACTTTAAAATCATGTAAGTTGAGCTGTTTATGTTGAGAAAGGGCCAATGCCATTAGGGGTGCTGCTAATGATTGAACCTAATCTCCTTATCGGCTGATACAATTCTGCCACATGGGATTGTTATCATAGACACTAGTCGTTTGACCCATCCATGTTAGGGTCGGTAATGTCTAAGCATTTAATAAAACAAAAAAAACAAAAAATGATTGCCTTATTTTTATGTGACATAATCATTTGTAGGGTGTTTCAAAAAATAATTATTAGAAAATTATTAAAATTATAAATATATTCGTAGACAATAAATTGCGTCGAGAAAAATAAAATCAAGACCGAAAATATCACAACAATCGTAGTATTTTATTTCAAATATTTGAGTGTTACAATATCTATGAATCCTCTGATTCTATTTTTCAACGGTAAATAAAAGGAGCTTTTGAGCTTAATCTTTGAATTTTATTTTATTTTAATCCAAATGCTTGAGGCCTGATCTTGATCTTGACGTAGTTTTAATCCAAGGGCTTGCATCTTGTTCTTGAAACTTCGTCTTGATCTTTTAAACCTTAGAACACTTGAATGCTTGTAGCTTTTAGAGAAATCCGCAACGTTTGATCCACGAGCTCCCTCTTGCTTCTTGTTATAACTTCTGGTGTCTTTTCTGGATTATGAAGACCCCTATTTATAGTTGTGGGAGGGAAGAGTTATGATAAGAATAAACTCTTTCCGACCAATCAAATTGAAGTGTGACATGACTTCATTTGATTGGCCAGAACATGTCACTTGTACATGTGGCGCGGTTTCATTGGCCTTTTAATTTGACTTGGCATGCCTTGTCATTTTGACATGTGTCACGGTCCTATTGGCTCTTCCATTTGACTTGGCGTGCCACGTCATTTGACACGTGGTGCCAAATTGGGCCTCTAGGAAGATGACATCTTGGGCTTAATGAAGTGGGCTCATCACTTTAGTCTAATTAAATAGGCTAGCCCAATGGATTAAGACTTATTTATTTAATTCATATATATTGGACTTATATAAATAACATAATTATATTAGCCCAATAAATTTATTTGAACTAATATATCTTGAATTTAAAATATAGTCCAAATTATTTTACGAATTTAATTTTAATAAATTTTAAATGCCTACAAATGCCTCCTACTTCAAGACTTGTCGGGGTAAACAAACGTCAAACCTCCGAAACTAGGCTTGAAGTATCTTAAGTTAATAAATGTACAATACTCTTAGAGCATATTTGTTCATATGAACTCCTTTTTAGCATTATTTCAAAGTGATTATCTCCAACCGGTTGGCATGACATATTTTTGGCAAAGTGCAATTTGAAAATTCATGTGCCAATCTTCAAACATCTTTGCTTTCACTTATGGAATATTACTGCTACTAAATTCTTTAACAGGATATTCAACAAAAATACCTTTTTCTAACCAATATACCCACATGGATTTATCCATTTGACCAATTGTGATGATTATAATAATTGGCGCCCCTCATTTATCCTACGGTATTGTAATCAGAAGAATACATGGACAGGGGCTAGTCACAACGCATCAGAAAGCGAAACTTGCGCACAGTCAGTCATAACAAGAAAAGGATTTCATTTCATTTAGGAGAAGGAGAACTAATATACTACTACCGGCTCTTAGTACATATCCCACATCGACAGCATCATTGTAACATCATCTTCCAAAGATCTATATAAACACATGTGCTCGTATTTGTTAAGCATCAATTTGCAGTATTTGTAAGTCATTTGAGTCTATTTTTGTGGACTCAGAAGCATAAACGCGAAAGTAATTTCTTCTTCCTTTCTTGTGTTTTTTTTCCCCTTATTTTGCTTGTTGTCTCCTTTTCTTATTTTTAGAAGTAACTTCGTAAAACTACGAAGTCCTTTATAAGTTCGAGACAAAGGCCCTTAAAAGTTCGTGATGAAGATCTTTAAAATTTACGGTGCAAAATCATAAAAGTTCACGATGAAGACCATTTAAGGTTCACGGCGAAGACCCATAAATGTTTGCGATGAAGACTTTTAAAATTTGTGGCAGAGACCTATAAAAGTTCGCGCAAAAATTCTTAAAAGTTTGTGGTCAAGATCTTTAAGAGTTCATAGTGAAGAGACATTTAAAAGTTCGCGGTGAAGACCTTTAAAAGCACGCTACGAAGACTCTTAAAATTTCTTGGTAGAAATCATTAAAAGTCGACAGTAGGGACTCTTTAAAGTTTGTCGCGAACACCTTCACAAGCACCCTTAAAAGTTCGAAAAGTACGCCTTTTAAAAGTTCGGAACGAAACCTTAAAAATATGAATGCCTTTAAAAGTTCGAGACGAACACCTTTAAAAGTTCGCAACGAAGAAAAAAAACTTTTTTAAAATAAAAGTCCGATACAGACATCCTTTTTTTTACTTATCCATGCTCTCTTTCAAGATTGCGATTGTTACTCTTCCCTTTGGCTTAGGTATTAATTTTTTTTCATGCAGGTTGAACATGGTTTACTTTAGAGACTCAGCATCCTCTTCCCCCACGTCCAAGTACCTTGTAATTTCAGAGCACAAGGATAGTAAAATGGAGACCAGATTACTAGTTGATACACCACTGACCGGCTTATATGCAGCTTCGTGGCCATCCTTGCAAAATCTATTTCGTTTGGTAGATTGGACCTTTGAAAACACAACACGTAAACTCAAGACATGGACTCTCTGTTCCTCTAATGACAAAGTTAAAAATGTGGCAAACTCCCTCCCATGCTTAGGACGACGAATCCTCAAAGGAGAAGTACACTGGAGTGATTCCTTAACTTTTGGTGGCGAATTTCATTATATCCCCGGCTATTGGGAGTGGACCGAAGATATTCTTAGTAGGAACCACCGGACATTGAGGGCCACCAATATTTACGATGTTGTCTATGCCTCATTGTTTACTTATGATCATTCTACAAGTATCATGTAAGCCTTTTGTGAAGCTTGGTGTCCTTTAACAAACACGTTACTTACCTCAGTTGGAGAGTTATCCATATATCGTTGGGATTTGTGTACTATTGGGGGTCTGCCTTTAATGGGGTTTCCTTATGAGGAAGTTATTCCAAATACTCGAGAACTTACAGGTGCTTACGACAAGGATAAAATGTTCCTTCCACAAACATGTCAGCAATTGTTTGATGCATATCACCAACTTCGAGAGGGAAACACTAAAAATCATAACGTCCCCGTAAGAAGATGGATCGAGTTTTGGAGTAAAAAGGTTTTAAAGTATGAAAAACCTCCAGCGAGAAAAGAAAAGAAGTCAGCTCGTCCCAAATCAACACACAACCCTACTGGAGCCATTGGTAAAATGGTCAATTGGTCGGAAGTTGAAGATTCATTATTTTTTAAACTTGGAGTTGGAAGTGACAAGAAAGATAAAGTATGTTTGGCTGCTTTTTTATCATGTTGGTTATGTGTCTTTGTTCTCCCTACAAAAGAAGGCGACTTTATTCGGCCTGAGACTTTCAAGATTGTAGGCCTTCTAGCGTGTGGGAAAAGAATTAACCTCGCTGTTCTAGTCTTAGCTAGCATTTACAGGGGATTAAACACAATTTCAAATGGCTCACCACTCGATTCTTCTAGAGTTTACTTTCCAATTCATTATGTGTACGGTTGGTTGGCCTGCTACTTCAAGACTCGTTTTGCTCTAACGAATAGGCCGGCTACTCCTCTGATGGCCATATACTCAGGTGAGGGAATATCAAGATACTTTGGGAATGATGACGTGAGAAAACGTATTCATGGAGGAGAAAGTGCCGTATGGATTTCCACAATGCCAAGAAATCCCCAACCATATTATTATTGTGATGATGGCAACGAGGAAGATTCCGAGTCAAATTATTTTATGAGTATTCACTCGAATTATGTTCCTTTGAGAAATGGATCGACCTTCATCGTGGAGCCTTATAGCTCTCATCGTTTCGGTCGTCAATTCGGTTTTTATCAAAACATCCCCGGTTGCTTGGATCAAGATTTTTGTGAATTCTCTTTAGACAAAGGATTGGAACTTTTACGAATTCGTGTTTTGTCTAGAAGTAGGTCAAATGCCACATTTCCCCCTATTATTCCCAAGATGAAGAAGCATGTCTCGTCCGATTATAAGTCTTGGTGGGAAAGAGTGCATTGACGTTTTCTTGAAAATCACTTGCAATCTTTGGTGAAGACCGCTGGGCCAGTTACTACTGCGCCTTCAGAGATCACGCCTCAAGAGCATAACAGGGAGGGCAAGCCTCCTACTTTAAAATCCAAAGTGGTTGTACCATGCGACGTCAAGGGACCTCCATATAAAGAAGTTCAAAATAAGGTCCTTGTTCAGACCCATCAAGCCAACAAGGGTTCCTTTCCATTAGGTACCATTGTTCCTACCTCCAACAAGCGTCCATCCCAAAACGAGAGTGATAGTATTCATGGAGATCAAAACTTCAAGCGGGTGAAGTCATATTCTAACAAACAAAGAGATGCTAATTTGGGTGTAGTCGAGATTACTGACAGCATCGGTAGTGCTTCAAGGATTTGACGGCTATCAAAGAGGTAACGATTAAAACCTTTATATGATTTTATAATATCCAAGTAGTTTAACTGATTATATATCCTTTTCAATGCATGAAAATGGTGTTCATATTTCAATGGCGTCCCACCAAAGCAAGCCCCAAGGTAGTAACGAATCTGTCACAGATCCAGACTCGAGGAAATCACTTCCAATAGCTAAGCCAGGCCTAGAGGCAACTTCCATTCCAAGTCTTGGAGCAAAATCGGGGCCTAATTTTCACCAACGATCAGCACCAACTATGTCTATCTTTGATGGAAGAAAGGTTGTCTTGATGTTTTAACAAACTTTTATGTGAAGGACCAGTTTGAGGACCAGCTTCACAAGCTATCTATGCCTCCAGGAATTCCCGATCATACATCGCTGAATGAGGACGGACCAGCTAAGGGACCTGATCCCTTAGCGGACTCACAGAATAAAGTATAGGCCAACTTGACAGCTGTAAAAAGCTGTGACAAAAAAGGTGACTGCCTGCTACTGTTCACGCTACAATGTAGCAACAGTGCAATAGTCACTTCCTGGTGGTTGAGCCGTGTACCTTCAAGATTTTGGACATCCTTCTTAGAATGTGCAAGATTTGGCAATATCTTGAAGCAAGAAGAACAACATACTCACTTGAGAAATTACTAAGTATATTCAAGCATTAAGTGCTCTCAAGCATTAAAGACTCACGGGCTTCAAAAGCAAGAAGACAACTCTACTAAGACCTCACACGTGGTTATCAAGTAATGTTAATGTCCTTAGTTGAGTTGTAATCTTGCATATTTTTTTTCATTGTATCCTACTAAGCTTTGTAGAAGCAACTAGTTAGGAACTTTTTAATCTTTTTCTTCCAAACTTGGGTGTGACTAAAGCTAGTCATGAGTCAAAGTATTTGTAACTAGGTTGTGACAAACTGGCTTGTAAGAAGTATTACAAGTTAGAGTATTGAAGTCTTTGTAAGAAAGTCATTACAAAGTGGCTTGTAATAGTTTAGATTACAAGTTAGTAAAGTTTGAAATCCTACAAGTGTAGGTCGTGGTTTTGTCCCCTTGAGTGGGATTTTTCCACGTAAAGATCCTTGTCTCTTTACTTGTTTTTCTAGTAAGTCTTTGGGAACTAGTAGAGGACCTGATCACACTACTGGTTGGTGGAAGCTAAGAAACCTTCAATTGGTATCAGAGCAGGTTCTTTCTGAAAGGTTAACACCTAGAAAGGATCTCAAATGGCTGCTCCACCACATTTTGAGGAAGGACAATCAACCTACAAACCCCCAAGATTCAACGGCCAATACTACGGTTGGTGGAAAACAAGAATGCATGATTTTATCATGGCTGAAGACTCCGAGCTTTGGGACATTACGTGTGATGGCCTTCATGTGCCATTAAAAAAGGTTGGAGAAGCAGGTCCTCTAATACCAAAAACCAGAAAGGAGTACGGTGAGGCAGATCGAAAAGCTGTGGAAAAGAACTTTCGCGCAAATAAAATTCTTGTTTGTTGTATTGGGCCTGACGAATATAACAGGATCTCTGCCTGTCAGTCAGCTAAGGAAATCTGGGATGCATTGCAGCCGGCACGCGAAGGAACAACACAAGTAAAGCAGTCTAAGATAGACATGCTCACTACAGAATATGAACTGTTCAAGATGAGGGAAGATGATTCCATACAGGACATGCATACCAGGTTCACCTCTATCATCAATGAACTTCATTCTCTAGGTGAAGTTATTCCCAGAAACAAACTCGTGTGAAAAATCTTAAGTGTTCTGCCAAGTTCTTGGGAAAGTAAGGTGAACGCTATCACGGAAGCAAAAGATCTGCAGATCTTAACTATGGATGAGTTGATAGGTAATCTGAGGACATATGAGATGAAGAAAAAGAAGGATAATGAAAGAAGAGAGCCTAAGAAGGAGAAGAACCTGGTTCTTCAGGCATAAAAACATGAGTCAAGTGAAGAAGATCACGACATGGCCTATTTCACCAAGAGATTCCAAAAAATAGTGCGAAGGAATGGTGGGATACCTAGAAGAGGGAGCTCAAGCAAGCCCAGGAATCATGACCTATGTCATAAATGTGGCAAACCTAGACACTTCATCAAGTACTGCCCGCTCTTGAAACAGGACAACTACAAATACAACACGGACAAGGTTGCAAAGAGAAACCAGGTTCTAGAAAAGAGATTCAGTAGAAAAAGTGCAGCTGACAATGTTGTGAGACAATCTCTTGTTGCCTGGGGAGACCCATCCAGTGAATCAGAAGAGGAACCTGAAGCAAAGAATAGCTCCATGATGGCTGTTGAAGGCAAGGGCAAGGAGTATGACTCGTTGTTTTCTCTCACGGCTCAATCCGACGAAGAAGATGATACCGATGAGGTAAATTTCAGGGATGTTCAGAGAAATCTGAGATCCTACTCTCCTAAAAAACTAAAGTCCTTGTCGAATGTTCTCATTGATACCTATTATACCTTAATGGAAGAAAAAGATTCACTAACCCTAGAGCTAGGAGAAGCTGAACAGACTAGAGATAACCTAGTCGTGTGTGTGGTTGACCTGAAAGAAACCGTAGAAAACCTTGAAAAAGAAAATAAGATTCTAAGGTGCAAAATCAATAGTGTTGAGAAAGAAAGAGACGACCTAATGGTAGTAGTTGTGGATTTTAAGGATACC
This sequence comes from Nicotiana paniculata, assembly GCA_005239505.1. NCBI lineage: Eukaryota > Viridiplantae > Streptophyta > Magnoliopsida > Solanales > Solanaceae > Nicotiana > Nicotiana paniculata. The sequence continues at coordinate 8,802 of ML348598.1, read as the reverse complement.
ATAAAAGGTCTTGAAGAGAAAAGGGAAGAGATAGAGAAGAAAAATAGGGAGTCAGAAAATGAAAGAGATGATCTTCTAGTAGTAATCACAGACTTAGAAGAAACTATTCAGGGACTAAGATTAGAACCTGGTTCATCAAGTATAGATAAAGGGAAGGAAATAGCTAGTGAAAAATATGTCAAGCTTGAAAAAGAACTGAATGAGGTCAAAAATAGTCTATGCAGTGAGGTTGAGAAAAACAAGGAGTTGCAAGCAGAAGTGAGCAAACTAACATCTGATCTTAAGAAATCTTTGAATTGGACTTGGTCCACTGACGCTGTCACTGCTATGTACTCTAAAAACTCTGGGAACAAACAGGGGATCGGGTTTCAAAAGGAGAAAACTCCCTACAACCCTCACAGCAAGTATGTTACAGTCCCTGACAATTGTCTTTGTACCCATTGTGGGAACAATGGACACTACAAGGAAAGCTGTCTGGTCAGGGACAAATCAGTCCAGAAAAATGAAATGTTTGCAGGCAGGAGAAAGCCTGATCAGGGACCAGGTCCCAGCAAAAAACCCAAATTCCTGCCAGCATGGACTAGAAAAGTTCTCATTCATCCATTTCCAAATTACAAGGGACCCAAACTTGTTTGGGTTACTAAATCTGACCATTGATTTATGTGTGCAGGGATCAGTGAGGGAAAGCGGGCTACAGTGTATTATGGACAGTGGATGCTCAAAGCATATGACTTGAAATACCATGGATTTTCTCTCATTGAAGGCCCTGCAAGGAGGGGATGTGTCCTTTGGAAATGGGAAGAAGAGGTACATCCTAGGCGTAGGAAGAGTTGGAAGATCTCTGGAAAACTCAATTAAAAATGTTTACTATGTGGATGGCTTGAAATATAGCCTCTTGAGTGTTTCACAAATTTGTGATAAAGGAAACAAGGTGGAATTCTTATAAAAAACATGCACATTTACTAATTTAGTAACTGGAGAGGTGGTGTTGATAGCTAAGAGATACAAAAACATCTACGTTGCTGATTTCAAATCTCTGGAAGAAGGTGAGGTGAACTGCCTAAAGGCAGTTGAAGATGATGCTGAGCTTTGGCACAGAAGACTAGGACATGCCAGCTTCTCTCTGTTGAACAAGCTGATAAAGAAGGACCTGGTTCGTGGTCTGCCAAATTCAAGGTTCAAGGATCACAAAGTATGTGATGCATGTGCAAGAGGAAAACATGTGAAATCATCTTTTAAACCAAAGAAAAATGTTAGCACATCCAGACCTCTTGAACTCATCCACATGGATCTACGTGGACCAATGAGAATCCCAAGTAAGGGTGGAAAGAAATACATCTTCGTGATTGTGGATGACTACTCTAGATTCACTTGGACATTATTCCTTCGCCCGAAAGATGAAACATTTGAGGTATTTTTGGCCTTTGTTAAGAAAATTCAAGTGAAGATGAACATGAAAGTGGCATGCATCAGGTCTGATCATGGAACGGAGTTTGATAATGCAAAATTTGATGAATTCTGTAATGAAAATGGAATCACACATAATTTTTCAACTCCAAGGACTCCTCAGCAAAATGGTGTTGTGGAAAGAAAGAATAGGACTCTGGAGGACATGGCTCGAACAATGCTAATAGACAGTGGGATTGCAAAAAACTTCTAGGCTGAGGCAATCAATACTGCCGGCTACTTGGTTAATAGATGCATGATCAGGTCCTTCCTGAACAAGAACCCATATGAACTGCTCAATGGAAGAAATCCCAAGGTGACCCATCTAAGGGCTTTTGGATGCAAATGTTATGTTCTAAATAACGGGAAGGATCAACTGGAAAGTTCGATGCCAAGAGTGATGAAGGAATTTTTCTGGGCTATTCCTCTCAGAACAAGGCGTACAAAGTGTATAACAAAAGGACTCAATGTGTGGAGGAGAGTGTTCATGTCCTCTTCAATGAAACCCCCTTTTCAAACAAGGACAACAATGGTGATGGTCAAGACAACGAACCACTCTTGGTTCCAGGGGAAATCTCTGATGTGTCTAATGGCAAGGTTGATATGATTAGTCAAGCAAAGGAGACAGTGGAAGGCAACTCAACCTCCTCCTCAGAACCTCAGGAGGAACCTGGTACTCCTATATCTCTCACAGAAGCTGAGGAAAGAGTTGGAGATGCAGTGGAAAACACTCCTCAGGTTGCAGATCAGGAGTCACAGGGAAGCTCAACTAACACACCTAGCACTTTCACTAATCAGTCTCAAGTTCCAAACTGGAAACATAAAATCTCTCACCTTCTTGATAACATAATTACCCCTCTTGATTCCGGAATTCAAACCAGATCAAAAACTAGAAACTCCCTAGCTTTCTCAGCCTTTTTGTCCCAAATTGAACCCAAGAATACCAAGGAAGCTCTAAAGGATGCTGATTGGATCGTGGCTATGCAAGAAGAACTTCATCAATTTGAGAGAAACAAAGTGTGGCCTCTGGTACCTCGTCCCTCAAACATAACCATTATAGGGACCAGGTGGGTGTTCAGGAACAAGCTGGATGAAAACGAGAAAACAACTTGGAACAAAGCAAGGCTAGTAGTCCAAGGCTACAATCAAGAAGAAGGATTTGACTATGATGAAACCTTCGCTCCAGTTGCTCGTATGAAATCCATTCGAATTCTTATAGACTTTGCATCTCATATGGAATTCACCTTGTTCCAAATGGATGTGAAAAGCGCATTCTTGAATGGTTATCTCAAGGAAGAAGTGTATGTCAAGCAACCCCCTGGGTTTGAAAATCATCTCCACCCAGAACATGTATTCAAACTCGACAAGACCTTGTATGGATTGAAGCAAGCTCCCAGAGGTTGGTATGAGATGTTTTCAAAGTTCCTTCTAGACAATGGGTTCACAAGAGGAAATATAGACAACATTCTCTTCCTGAAGAAGCGAGGAAGGAACCTTCTCATTGTCCAGGTCTATGTCAATGACATTATCTTTGGAGCCACTGCAAATTCCTTGTGCAAGGAGTTTGCAACTCTAATGGGAAGTGAGTTTGAGATGAGCATGATGGGGACCTGAACTTCTTTCTAGGTCTCCAAGTCAAACAGTCTATCAATGGCACTTGCATCGGCCAATTGAAATACATCAAGGAAATGCTCAAAAGGTTTGAAATGGAGGATTCTAAGGTGATTGACACACCCATTGCAGTGGATACCAAACTTGACATGGATGATGCTGGCACTCCTGTGAATCAAACCATGTATAGAGGGATCATTGGTTCACTTCTTTACCTCACAGCTAGCAGACCAGAAATAGTCTTCAGTGTAGGACTATGTGCAAGATTTCAATCTAATCCCAATGAGTCACATCTGAAAGCAGTTAAGAGGATCCTACGCTACCTCAAAGGCACACAGGACCTGGTCCTTTACTATCCTTCAGGTGACAACTTTAACCTTATTGGTTATGCTGATGCTGACTATGCAGGTTATCTGGTAGATAGGAAAATCACTTCAGGGATGGCTCATTTTCTTGGTTCATGCTTAATCTCATGGGGCACAAGGAAGCAGAACTCGATGGCATTATCCACAGCTGAAGCTGAATATGTTGCAGCTGCCTCCTGCTGTGCTCAACTGCTATGGATCAAACAACAATTGGAGGATTTTGGTGTTTTCATTGACAACATTCCACTTCTATGTGACAACACAAGTGCACTCAATATGGAAAAAAAATCCCGTTCAACACAAAAGAACCAAGCACATTGATGTGAGACATCACTTTCTCAGAGACAATGTTGAAAAGGGTCATATCAGCATGAGGTTTTGTTGCACAGAAGATCAAATTGCAGACATCTTCACCAAAGCACTTGGAAGAGAACACTTTGAGAAGAACAAACTGGCTCTGGGCATGCTGAGACCAAATTAGGAACCTGGTTCTCCTATGGCTTGAATGTTTTACTCAGGTTAAAAGGTTAAGGTGTTTTCCTAATAAAGTCTAACTCACTTCAATACCATTGTAGGTAGACACACATGGTGATTGCAGAATTTAATGAAGTGGCACTGTAGACCATGGAAGGACTGATGCTTCTCTTTTCAAAATAAAACATGTATGGAACTTGGTTCCTACATCCCAGGTTAGTAGTTATATGTTTTCTCTCCTTCTTTATCGAAAAGTAACTACATTAATTACTTCTGCCACCATTCTCTACCTCTCTCCACCTTTTCAGAGACACATCAATCACTTTGGTCTTTCCACCTTTCAACACCTTTACACATTTTCCAACTCTTCAAACCGTCACTTGAACCAGTTTCCCTTCTCTCTCTCTCTACATAACTCCTCACTTCTCACCAGTTCACTCACACCCACTTCTCTGAACCCAAAATCCCCCTTCTCACCTACCTCTTTCCCTCCTTTCTCACTGTGATTAACAATGGCGTCTCAAGAGGAAATCGTCCCCTCCTCCATTGCTACCAACCTCAACATCACCCTGGATGAGGGCCAAGTTTCCTCATCATCCAAGGAAACCCTCTCTGCACCTAAGTCATCTCAAGAAACCCTCTCTGCTCCCCTAGTACCAGAATCATCTTAGGAAACCTTAGTCCCTGAAGCTCAATCGGAACCATCTCCATCCTCGACAAAAGAACCAACCCCTATAGTTGCCACTTCACCTCCTTCTCGATCTGTACCACTATCTGAGCCACTCATCCCTGAAACCTCTCCCATCTCTGAAGTCTCAAAGAAGATTCCGAGTCAGTATATTGACCCCTCCTCTCTCATACCTCAAAACCTCATGGAATCCGCTGACAAAGAGGCAGCAGAAAACATCATTGTCCTATCTTCCAAAAAAACTTCTAAAAATCCTTCCACTCCTCCTGAGACTCAAGAAGCCTCTCTGTCTGCTCCTGAGGATGCTGGCACCATGGTCCCTTTCGAGTCTTCTCAGCATGCGACTCCACCCTCAAAAACTAGTGAGGGACCTGGTTCACCATCCTCTCCATCTACGAAGGAGCAAATATTCTACACTCCTCCTCTCGAGTCTATTCCCCCTCTCTATGATCCTGTGGATGAAAATGATGAAGATGATATGGTGCTCAGTGCACGATTTAAAGTGCGTCATGGGGTCAGCATTTCCGCTCCCTCTGTGAAGCGTCCCTCTACTAGACTCCACAAGAAAGAGGCTGTGGATTAGGATCTTGAAAAAAGCAAGAAGTGTAACAAGACTAAAAGGAGGCGTTTGGTAAAGGATGTTCAGTTTGCAGTAGACAAACATATTCCAGTGGTGGAGGATGAAGAGGAACCTGCTGAGGAACCTAGTTCCTTAGTGAAAAGGAAAAAGGTTGTGGCTAGGAATAGTGTAAATCCATCACCCTCGATGATTAAGGAGAAAGTGAAGAAGAAAGATGTTGGAGAGGTTAGTGGAACTAAATCTTCCAGTTCAAAGGAAATATCAGCCAAAGGGTCAGGTAAACGTAAGCGAGAAGAAGAAGTAGAACCAGCAAGGGAACCTGGTTCTGTGCAGGCTGCTACGTGGAAGGAAAATGTTAAGCTACAAGTAGTGCTGTTGGGGCGCACCATTAACCCTGACATCCTTGACATGCTAGGCATGAGTCAACTCATGGCTATGCTTGAGTTTCAAAAATGGTACCATCTCTTGAATGTCAGTCGGACCAAATGTTATGAGGATGTTGTGAGAGAGTTCTACGGTACCTTCTTCTCCCTGCTGAGTTCCATGTGTGTGTGTTGGTAGAAGGGGTGGATATCGTGTTTGATGATGCTCTGCTAGGAATAATCCTAGGGGTCCATCCGAGGTTTTGTCTTCAGTCGATCCAAAGAAAGATGCCTGTAGCAACACCTTTCGGAAAGTTATTGTCAAGCCTGGGTCTGTTCAGCAAGGGGACCGGGTACATAAGAAGGCTATGCTGCCTATCTACCAACTTCTCTTTGAGTTGGTAAACAAATTTCTTCTCCCCAGGGCAGAGAGATGACCAGTTACATCCAAGGCTGACCTTATACTTATGGAGGCACTCGACAACTTCACTCCGGTCACCAAAGTTGTATCCCTCAAGGATGGTAATAATGGTCTTCCCTATGGCTTCTTACTGACCAGGATCTTCAAGTACTTCCAAGTACCCCCTCAGTAGTCCTCAGGTTGGAACCCGCAAATAGAGCTTCACCAAGATCACACTTGAGGAGTGTGAATGCATTGAGAAGGCAGGGGCAGTAATTCTAAAATCTCTCAGCTGATCACTGCACTCAATGCTGCCCAGGACACGATCAGGAGGCTGAAATCTCAAATAGCTCTTCTGGAAATGTCAGGCCAGTCTGATAGGGGACCTGGTTCATCGAGTTCTACTGATGCAGAAGTGTCCCGCCTGACCATGGAGAATGAAGAATTGAAATGACAATTTGAGAATCTGAAGGAAAGGCTTCTTCAGGAATAGTCCTCAGCAAATGCTCGTATGGACCTAGTCCTCCACGCTCTCACTGCCTCTACCTCTATGCCCTCCTCCTCTAGTGCTCCCTAGGATTCCTCTTTATGTGGCTGGTTGTGATTAATGCTGTTTCTTTTTGTTTTTCTGGGATTGGATAACATGTGACTGCTCCTACCTTGAAAAATCCAAACGAAGTCCTGCTTTCGAGCAGAGTCTTCTACAAATGTTTTTACGCTTTTTCTATAAATGAAATCAGTCCTTTTGTGTTCCATTTGTTGCCTTACTGACTTTTATTTTGTCTTCTATCATGATTGTGTGCACATAAGGGGCATGAGTTAACTTTACTGGACTTCCTTGATTTCTTTTACCTGAATCTGACTTTTTATGATGCCAAAAGGGGGAAGCTAAGGGGAATAATTGGAAACTCTGACCTGGTTGTGCAATGTTTAAGGGGGAAGCACAGCCTAAGGGGGAAGCATTTTGATAGGGGGAACTTACTGGAAACCTGGTCACGCATGTGCCACTCTATCACATTTACCTCCCAATTATAAAAGTTTGTCATCATCAAAAAGGGAGAAATTGATGATCTGTATTCTGTTTTGATGTTTTAACAAACTTTTATGTGAAGGACCAGTTTGAGGACCAGCTTCACAAGCAATCTATGCCTCCAAGAATTCCGGATCATACATAGCTGAATGAGGACGGACCAGCTAAGGGACCTGATCCCTTAGCAGACTCACAGAATAAAGTACAGGCCAACTTGACAGCTGTAAAAAGCTGTGATAGAAAAGGTGACTGCCTGCTACTGTTCACGCTACAGTGTAGCAACAGTGCAACAATCACTTCCTGGTGGTTGAGCCGTGTACCTTCAAGATTTTGGACATCCTTCTTGGAATGTGCAAGGTTTGGTAATATCTTGAAGCAAGAAGAACAACATACTCACTTGAGCAATTACTAAGTATTTTCAAGAATTAAGTGCTCTCAAGCATTAAAGACTCAAGGGCTTCAAGAGCAAGAAGACAACTCCACTAAGATCTCACACGTGGTTATCAAGTAATATTAATGTCCTTAGTTGAGTTGTAATCTTGCATCTTGTTTTTCATTGTATCCTACTAAGCTTTGTAGAAGCAACTAGTTAGGACTTTTTAATCTTTCATCTTCCAAACTTGGGTGTGACTAAAGCTAGTCATGAGTCAAAGCCTTTGTAACTAGGTTGTGACAAAGTGGCTTGTAAGAAGTATTACAAGTTAGAGTATTGAAGTCTTTGTAAGAAAGTCATTACAAAGTGGCTTGTAATAGTTTAGATTACAAGTTAGTAAAGTTTGAAATCCTACAAGTGTAGGTCGTGGTTTTTGTCCCCTTGAGTGGGATTTTTCCACGTAAAAATCCTTTGTCTCTTTACTTGTTTTTCTAGTAAGTAGTTCTGTGGGAACTAGTAGAGGACCTGGTCACTCTACTGGTTGGTGGAAGCTAAGAAACCTTCAGAGTATCTTTGTAGTAAAGGAAGCGAGGTGCAAGACGACGGATTTCAGTCCTTCTCCTCGGATTTTCTGGAAGTATCCCATAACATAAGTAGTCGATAATGGGTTGTCTCCATTCTTCTTTCTCAACTTTAGAAACAACGACAAGATGCTTGAGTTCATTTTCTTCACCTTCAGCCTCATTTGCAACGGTACTACCCATTTTTGGTAGACTCTAACTTGTGCTTGATCAGGAAGGTTTAATGATGAAGCTAGGTCAGCTAAAGCATCAGCCTTCTTATTTTCTTTCCGTGGAACATGCTGAATAGTCACATCACCGAGCCACCCTAACTTTTTTGCATAATCATGATAGGGGCGTTAATGCGAGGCTAGAATTCATAGTTTAACATATTATATGCCTTACATTTTATGTGCGTTAATGATAAAAACACACTTTTTATGAGCATAGTGGAGTCAATTTCATGTGTAGGTGAATTGGAGATGGAAGCCGAGCTAAATGGATGCAAAAACGTCGAAAATACGCTCAAGAGGAAAAGAGGATTGCACCGGGCTATAGCCAAGCCTAAGAGCCAAAACGTCAGGCCTAGCCTGGCCTTATCCAGGCCTTAGATCCAAAACGCCAGGCCTGGCCTGGCTTTATCCAGGCCTTATATCCAAAACGCCAGGCCTGGCCTGACCTGACCTTATCCAGGCCTTAGAGCCAAAACGCCTGGTCTCCTAGTTCTGGTCAATTTCGAGTTTTGACGAGTTTAAGTGTTTCCCGGTTGAAATAGAAGTCTCCTACACGTTTAGGGTTTGTCCTATACTTATAAATAGACCCCAAAAACATAACTTAGGGAGAGATTCGTTGAGAGGAAGCCATTGAAGAGAAGGAAAACATCGATTTGTACAGATTTTCTTCATTACTTTGT
>MDKI01126308.1:0-14400 GCA_005239505.1 Nicotiana paniculata | reverse complement strand
TATTTACTTATTGCATTGTGAGGATGAGAGTGTAAAGCACGAAGGGTGATGTCGTGCCATGATATGAGAGATAATGCACGAAGGATAATGTCGTGTCATGATATTGTGAGGTAAAACCACGAAGGGTGATACCGTGCACTTGTTTTGGTAAGAACGAGAGTAAAGCACGAAGGGTGATGTCGTGCACTTGTTTGTTCTCTGTTGTTATTTTGATACTAGACGGTTGTCATGTTCTGTTACTCAATAAGTGTTTTCCCCTTTGTACCCTAGCATGTTTTTCCCGTATTCGTACTTAACTGTTTACTGCCTGTCGTTATTTCTATTATATATTATTGAATTGCACAGGTGTTTATTATTTGTCGTGTCCTAGCCTCGTCACTACTTCGCTGAGGTTAGGCTCGACACTTACTCACTACATGGGGTCGGTTGTACTGATGCTACACCTGCACTTCTTTATGTTGTGTAGATTACGGAGCCGGACCTAGTGTACATTGAGCGAGGGAGTATCCTTCAGTCCACGGCGACACCGAGGTAGTCCTTCTGGCGTTCGCTGGTCTTGGCGTCACCATCTATTTCTTTACTTCTGTCTTATCTTGCATTCTAGACAACTACACTTATTTATTTCAGACACATGTTTTTTGTAAATCTTAGACTGTCTGTGAAATTGTGAAACCAGTTCTAGGGGTATGTTTAAAGATATTTCGTAAAATTTATTATTTAAGTTGTTGAATTTCTTATCTTCCGCATTTTTATTTCTATTTGTTCTTGTATATCACTTTTTAAATGCTAAATAACAAAGGAATAAATCAGAATAACCAGTAACGTTGTCTTGTCTAGAAGGTTCAACGTTAGACGCCATCACGGCCCGAAGGTGGGATTTTGGGTCGTGACAAGTTGGTATCAGAGCTCTAGGTTTCTTAGGTCTCACAAATTTACGGACAAACTTGGTAGAGTCTGAGGGATCAGTACGGAGACGTCTGTACTTATCCCCCAGAGGCTGCAAAGTTAGGAATAACTTCACATTTCTCCTTTTCTGTCGTGCGGTTTGAATTCTAAATGCTAACTGATTTCCTATTCTATTCTCTCACAGATGGCGAGAATGCGTGCTTCCTCATCTACCGATCAGCAGCCCGATCCTCCTGTTGCAGCTCCTACGAGGGGCCGAGGACGAGGTCGAGACCGTGCTAGAAGCCGAGGCATAGCCAGGGCTCAGCCCAGAGCAGCAGCCCCAGTAGAGGACCCACAGGTAGACTTTGCCGATGACGTCCCTGCTCAGGCAGTTCCAGTCGGACCAGCTCAGGTCCCAGAAGGGTTCATTGCCACCCCGGTTCTTCAGGACGCTGTGGTCCGTTTAGTGGGCCTTATGGAGAGTGTGGCTCAGGCTGGTCTTCTTCCTACTGCACCAGCCGTCTCTCAGGCTGGGGGAGGGACCTAGACTCCTGCTACCCGCACACTAGAGCAGCTAGCTCCACAGTTCCAGAATCCAGCACCTCAGGCAGCTGGAGCAGCTCAGCCGGGTTTTGTGGCACAGATAGTTAGGGGGCAGCCATGTCTGCCGATGCTTTTTGGAGATTGGACCGGTTCACCAAGCTATTTTCTACTACATTCACTGGTGCACCATCAGAGGATCCCCAGGATTTTTTGGACAGTTTCTACGAGGTTCTTTGGGACATGGGCATCGTGGAGTCCAATGGAGTTGATTTTGCTATATTCCGTCTTTCTGGTACCACCAAGACTTGGTGGAGGGACTACTGTTTGACCAGACCAGCTGGGTCTTCGCCTTTGACTTGGGCTCAGTTCTCCGAGTTATTCTTGGAGAAGTTTCTACCAGTTACTCAGAGAGAGGGTCTTCGGAGGCAGTTTGAGCGCCTGCAGCAGGGATCTATGACTGTTACACAGTATGAGACCAGGTTCATTACTTTGGCCCGACATGCTATCATGATACTCCTAACTGATCGTGAGAGGGTGAGGAGGTTTATTGAGGGTCTATCTCAGCCTATTAGACTCCAGATGGCCAGAGAGACAGGTACTGATATTTCATTCCAAGAGGCGGCCAATGTGGCCAGGCGTATTGAGATGGTCTTATCACAGGGCAGTGGTCAGGGGTCTGACAAGAGACCTCGCCATTCCGGTCGATTCAGTGGTGCCTCATCTGGAGGCAGAGATTCCTTTGGCAGAGGTCATCCTCCTAGGCCATTCCAGTCAGCACTTCTGGTATCCCGCAGTGCACCATCAGCTCCTATCAGTGCACCGCCACTTCAGAGGTTCCAGAGTGGTTATTCTGGTCGATAGGGACAGTTTCAGGGCCAACATCCTCAGCAGTACAGGGCTTGTTACTCTTGTGGTGATCCAGGGCACATTGCTAAGTATTGCCCCCGAGCTTCTGGTAGTTCTCAGCATCCGGGTTCCCATGCTATGATTCCTGCACCAGGTGCATCCCCACCCCCTCATCCAGCTAGGGGTGGAGGTCGAGGTACCAGAGGTAGAGGCCAGTCAGTTAGAGGTGGAGGACAGGATATAAGAGGTAGATGTTAGCCCACAGTAGGTCGACCCAGAGATGTTCAGGTTGGAGGGGCTCCGCCCCGATGCTATGCTATTCCTACCAGGACTGAGGCTGAGGCCTCTGATATAGTCATTACAGGTATGGTTTCAGTTTGTAGTAGAGATGCTTCGGTTTTATTTGATCCGGGGTCTACATTCTCCTATGTGTCTTCATATTTTGCCCCTTATCTGAGCATGCCCCGTGATTCCCTGAGTACTTCTGTATATGTGTCTACCCCGGTGGGTGATTCTATTGTGGTAGATCGAGTCTACTGTTCATGCTTAATGGTTATTGTTGGTCTGGAGACTCATGTAGATCTTTTGCTTCTTGATATGGTTGACTTCGATGTTATTTTGGGGATGGATTGGTTATCTCCCTACCATGCTATTCTGGATTGTCATGCCAAGACAGTGACCTTGGCCTTGCCAGGGGTACCCCGTTTGGAGTGGAGAGGGACTCCTAGTCATTCTTCCGATAGAGTTATTTTATATATGAAGGCTCGACGCATGGTCGATAAGGGTTGTTTGGCATATTTGGCCTATGTTCGTGATTCTAGTGCTGAGGTTCCTTCTATGGAGTCTGTGCCCATGGTTAGTGAGTTTCCAGAGGTATTCCCTGCTGACCTGTCGGGTATGCCACCCGACAAGGATATTGACTTTTGTATTGAGGTGGCTCCGGGCACTCAACCCATTTCTACCCCGCCGTATCGTATGGCCCCGCCAGAGTTGAAGGAGTTGAAGGATCAGTTGTAGGATTTGTTGGATAAAGGCTTCATCAGGCCTAGTGTTTCTCCTTTGGGTGCCCCAGTGTTGTTTGTCAAGAAGAAAGATGGCTCAATGAGGATATGTATTGACTACCGGCAGTTGAACAAGGTTACTATTAAGAATAAGTATCCTTTGTCGAGGATTGATGATTTATTTGACCAGCTTCAGGGTGCTATAGCGTTTTCCAAGATTGGCTTGAGATCTGGTTACCATCAGCTGAGGATTAAGGCGTCTGATGTCCCTAAGACAAATTTTCGCACTCGGTATGGGCATTATGAGTTCTTGGTGATGTCATTTGGATTAACAAATGCCCCCGCTGCTTTTATGGAGTTGATGGACCGAGTGTTCAGGCCCTATTTGGGCTCATTTGTGATTGTTTTCATTGATGATATTTTAATTTACTCCCGTAGCTGTGAGGAGCATGAGCAGTACCTTCGAGTCGTCCTCCAGACTCTGAAGGATAGTCAGTTGTATGCCAAATTTTCCAAGTGAGTTTTGGTTGAGTTCAGTTGCATTTCTAGGCCATGTGGTATCATCAGAGGGTATTCAGGTGGATCCCAAGAAGATTTCAGCAGTCAGAGATTGGCCTAGGCCCACTTCAGCTACAAAGATTCGGAGTTTCTTGGGCTTAGCAGGTTATTATCGCCGGTTTGTGAAGGGTTTTTCATCCATTGCAGCCCCGATGACCAAGTTCACCTAGAAGGTTTCCCCGTTCAGGTGGTCAGATGAGTGTGAGGTGAGCTTTCAGAAGCTCAAGACAGCCTTGACCACGGCACCGATATTAGTTTTGCCCACAAGTTCAGGACCATATACCATGTATTGTGGTGCTTCACAGGTGGGACTTGGTGCAGTGTTGATGCAGGGTGGCAAGGTTATAGCCTATGCTTCTCGTCAGTTGAATGTTCATGAGAAGAACTATCCAGTTCATGATTTAGAGTTAGTAGCTATTGTTCATGCGTTGAAGATTTGGAGGCACTATCTACATGGGGTGCCATGTGAGGTGTTCACGGATCATACGAGTTTGCAGTATCTGTTCAAGCAGAAAGAGTTGAACATGAGGCAGAGGAGATGGTTAGAGCTGTTGAAGGATTATGACATTACCATCTTATATCATCCGGGGAAGGCCAATGTGGTGGCCGATGCTTTGAGCCGGAAATCAGTCGGTATGGGTAGTCTTGCTTATTGTGGCCCGTTCTTCATTATATGGTTGTATCCGGGCCAGGCAGTATGATGATCATCATTTATGTGTTTTTAGTGATACTGTCTGGCACGGATGTGTCAAGCAGGTCACAGTTGATGATGAGGGAGTCTTGAGGATGCATGGTAGGATTTGTGTACCTGATGTTGATGACATTCAGGAGTTGATATTGCAGGAGGCCCATAGTTTTCGGTATGCCTTTCATCCGGGCGCCGCAAAGATGTACCAGGACTTGCAGTAGCATTATTGGTGGCGGAGGATGAAGAAGGATATTGTAGCATATGTAGCTCGGTGCTTGAACTGTCAGCAGGTTAAGTACGAGCACTAGAGATCCGGTGGTTTGATGCAGCCTATTAAGCTTCCGAGTGGAAGTGGGAGCGTATCACCATGGATTTTGTAGTTGGACTCCCGCGGACTCAGAGGATGTTTGATGCGGTGTGGGTTATTGTGGATAGGCTGACCAAGTCAGCACACTTCATTCCTGTATCAGTTTCATATTCTTCGGAGAAGTTGGCAAAGATCTACATCAGGGAGATTGTTCGCCTACATGGTGTGCCTGTGTCCATTGTTTCTGATCGAGGTACTCAGTTTACCTCCCATTTCTAGAGAGTATTTCAGCGTGAGTTGGGCACACGGGTTGATTTGAGCACAACATTTCATCATCAGACGGACGGACAGTCCGAGCGTACTATTCAGATTTTGGAGGATATGTTGCAGGCATGTGTCATCGACTTTGGAAGTTCATGGGACCAGTTCTTGCCTTTAGCTGAGTTTGCCTACAACAACAACTATCAGTTGAGCATTCATATGGCTCCATATGAGGCGTCGTATGGTAGGCGGTGTCGGTCGCCAGTTGGGTGGTTTGAGCCGGGAGAGGCTAGATTGTTGGGTTCAGAGTTAGTCCAGGATGCCTTGGATAAAGTGAAGATTATTCAGGATAGACTTCGTACAGCTCAGTCCAGGCAGAAGGGTTATGCGGATCGCAGAGTTCGTGATTTGGCATTTATGATTGGAGACCGGGTATTTCTTCGGGTGTCGCCCATGAAGGGCGTGATGAGGTTCGAAAAGAAGGGCAAGTGGAGCCCTAGGTTCATTGGCCCATTCGAGATTCTGGACAAGGTGGGAGAGGTGGCCTACCGAATTTCTTTGTCACCTAGTCTATCATCTGTACACCCGGTGTTTCATGTATCTATACTTCGGAGGTATATTGTTGATCCGTCTCATGTACTTGACTTCAGCGGTGTCCAGTTGGACAAGGTTTTGACTTATGAGGAGGAGCCGGTAGCCATATTAGCTCGGCAGGTTCGTTAGTTGAGATCGAAGAGTTATCCTTCGGTTCGTGTTCTGTGGAGAGGTCAGCCTGTTGAGGCAGCTACCTGGGAGTCCGATATGCGGAGCCGATATCCCCATTTTTTCCCCGATTCAGGTACCTTTCTATGTCCATTCGAGGACGAACGATTGTTTTAGAGCTGGAGATTGTGATGACCCAAAAGGTCATCCCGTGTAAGTTTAGCTAAATCTGTGTTTCGAGGCCATGAAAGCCTTCTTTTATCTTGCCTCGATATGCGTGTGTAGCCCGGGCGTGTAGCCAGGAAGCCGTTAAGTGGAAAATTGATTAAATGATGATTTTACATTAATTATTTGAGTAAAGTTGACTTTGGTCAACATTTTTAGTAAACGGACCCGGACCCGTGATTTGACGGTCCCGGAGGGTCCATAGGAAAATATGGGACTTGGGCGTATGCCTGGAATCGAATTCAGAGGTCCCAAGTCCGAGAAATGAATTTTTGAAGAAAATTGTTTTATGAAAAATATAAAGGTTTTTGAAAATGAGATTTGATGTGAAACCTGTGATGCCGGGCCCGTATTATAGTTCCAGATCCCGGAACAAGTTCAATACGTTTTATATGTGTTATCTGTGAAATTTGGTAAGAAACGGACTTAATTTGACGTGATTCGAATCTAAAAAGGAAAATTTAGAAGTTTTGGAAGTTTAAAGGAATTTCATCGATTTTGAGGTTTAACTCGATGTTTATGATGTTATTACGGTGTTTTGACTACTTGAATAAGTCTGTAGGATATTTTTGAAGTTGTGTGTATATTTTGTTTGGAGCCCCGATGGCTCGAGTGTGTTTCAGATAGGTGTCGGGGTGTTTTTGAACTTAAAATTTCTAATGTTTTGGCCAGCTGCTGGTGTCTGAGATTTTATGCTATGGAACGCATAGCTCTGACCGCGAATGCATAGCAAAGAGCCTGGGGAGGGGGCCCTTGACTCTATGCGAATGCACTCATATAGGTGCGAACACACAGAGTAGAGAGGGGTCTGGGGGACTGGGTAGAATTAGGCTATGCGAACGCACCCTATAGGTCGCGAACGCACAGGATTAAGGAGGGCACGGGGCTGGGGGGCTGCTAGGCTAGTGCGAACGCACCTGATCAGGCGCGATCGCGGAGGGTATAAAAGGGAACACTGTGCGAACACGGAGCATGTACTGCAAACGCACATAGTAATATTTTCCCAGTGATTTTTAATACCCAAAATCGAACACTTACGAGATTTTCACCATATTTCACAACTCCCCTTTTTCCCCAACCCTCTTAGGCGATTTTGGAGCACCTTTTCACCATAGCTTCATAGGTAAGTAATCCTAACTTCTTTTTCTTCCTTTTTCATCAACAATTATTAGATTCTAGGCCTAAAATCATGGAATTAAAGGGTAGAAATTGGGGTTTTGAGTAGAGTTAGGGCTTTTTGAATTTTTGGGAATTTGACCTCATTTTGTGGTCGAGTTTCAAAACAAATTGTATATTCGGGATCGTGGGGGAATGGGTGATCGGGTTTTGGTCCGGACCTCGTGTTTGGAACTCGGGGTCGAATTTTGGAAATTTTAGAAGAATATTGGGAAATCTATAATTAGGCTTTGGAATTGAATTGTTGAATAATTATTGATATTATTGAGTCGATTATGTCTAGATACGATTGTTTCGGAGTCAGATTCGAGAGGAAAAGCGGTGGTAGAGGCTTGATTTGAATTCTTGGAACCGAGGTAAGTGTTTGGCCTGATCTTAGCTTGAGGGAATAGGTGTTGAGTCATATGTGCTACGTGTTATTATCATGTTCAATGTATAGGTGAGGTGACGAGTACCTATACCTTGTTGTCAAGCATGCTCGTGAGTCATATCTTATAGTATATGTGTTTTTCTTCGATATCCACTGTGTTATGAAGTAGATTTCATTTTGGAGATTATTCAATTGTTGGAAATACTTGGTTGTGAACACTGTTGATTAGTTGTTCGGTTGAGGATTATTTGGTTATGTTGTACGTTCAGTGAGATTGGTTATAGCTATGTCCCTTGCCGGGACGGTGATATTTCTGTTATTGTCCCCTTGCCGGGATGTTGTAAAATTATGGTCTGTATTGTGGTTCTTCCTTGCCAAATTATGTTCTGGTTATTGTTTGGGTGAGGAAGAGTGTAAAGCACGAAGGGTGATGTCGTGTATTTACTTATTGCATTGTGAGGATGAGAGTGTAAAGCACGATGGGTGATGTCGTGCCATGATCTTATATTTAAAAGCACGAAGATTAATACCAAGCCGATATTGTGATTTTAAAAGCACGAAGGATGATGCCGTGCCATGATATGAGAGATAATGCACGAAGGATAATGTCGTACCATGATATTGTGAGGTAAAAGCACGAAGGGTGATGTTGTGCACTTGTTTGTTCTCTGTTGTTATTTTGATACTAGACGGTTATCATGTTCTGTTACTCAATAAGTGTTTTCCCTTTTGTACCCCAGCATATTTTTCCCGTATTCGTACTTAACTGTTTACTTCCTTCCGTTATTTCTATTATATATTATTGAATTGCACAGGTGTTTATTATTTGTTGTGCCCTAGCCTCGTTACTACTTCGCCAAGGTTAGGCTCGGCACTTACTCAATACATGGGGTCGGTTGTACTGACGCTACACCTGCATTTCTTTATGTTGTGCAGATTACAGAGCCGGACCCAGTGGACATTGAGCGAGGGAGTATCTTTCAGTCCACGACGACACCGAGGTAGTCCTGCAGGTGTCCGCAGGCCTTGGCGTCACCATCTATTTCTTTCCTTCTGTCTTATCTTGTATTTTTAGACAGCTACACTTGTTTATTTCAGACACATATTTTTAGTGAATCTTAGACTGTCCGTGAAATTGTGACACCAGTTCTGGGGGTATGTTTAAAAAAATTTCGTAAGATTTATTATTTAAGTTGTTGAATTTCTTATCTTCCACATTCTTATTTCTATTTGTTCTTGTATATAACTTTTTAAATGTTAAATAACAAAGGAATAAATCAGAATAACCAGTAACGTTGGCTTGTCTAGCGGGTTCAACGTTAGACGCCATCACGACCCGAAGGTGAGATTTCGGATCGTGACAATTTATTCCTCTTGTCCATTTTTCTCACTACGAATATCCTATTTTATTTTTATTTTTATTTTTCAAATAATTATTCATATAGGTTTCTAAAGTCAAAGTACAAATCATAGACGGAAAGATAATCAAAAGTAATGTGATTCAAGTCATAAAATAAAATAAAATAAAAAGGAGAATCAATTTGCATTTTCCACATACCCCTCACGTGGGGTAAAGCAAATTAAAGGGGAAATAGGAAATTGAATGGTCCGATAATAAGTTTGTGTTGTATAAGTAAGAATTATAATTATTTTTCAAATGGGCAATACCGGGTAAATATTTTGACCTTTATAGGCATTATGCGTTATTTCCTCTTTATTAAAATTATTATTTATTGGTGTTTAGTTACTTTTTTTATCATTATTATATCCAGTTAGTCATGGACAGAGAATAATATTGGGGATCACAGTTTACAATTAATTTATTTTAATAATTTATATAAAATTAAACTATAAATTATAACTTATTAAGTTGCTCCAATTATTATAAAAAATATTTCGTGCTATAATATTCATTTTAACCTCCAGTCGATGTCAAACACAAACATCAAATTGAAAGGCAAAATACATAAGTTACCCCGAGAATTATGCATCAAATCCCTGTTACATACTTTTTGAGCACGAAAATTATCTTACACAATAATTTTCAGAAATAACAATTCACAATATCAAGTATGAGGCGCAAGTTCGAAAAAAATGTACACTTTCATTTATACCAAGCAAGAAATCCGACTTTTTTCTTCTTCAAACTCCCCATTCATCATCCAACTTTCTAGTAAACCAATTCCTTGTCAAAATCCAGCACTTGTCACACGCACCCAATAATCCTAAAGAAAATCCAAAAAAAAAAGCAAAAAAGGAAAAAGATTAAACCCCATTAGAGAAAATCCCAAGAAAATGAAAGAGATCGTGATAGAGAAAAATCACAAGATGATTTTTGAAAAAGAACAACCTGATGCTGAAATGGATGAGCTTTTAGCTGTTTTGGGTTATAAGGTTAAATCTTCAGATCTGGCTAAAGTTGCACAACAACTTGAACAACTTGAGATGGCTGTGTGTACAACATTAGAAGATGAATTTCTCATCTTTCTACTGATAAGTTCACAGAAATCCTTCTGAAATTGGAACATTCAAAGTAGATGGAAAAAATTGATAAAGTAATTATTGGTAGAAGTTTAAATGAATAATAATGGCACCTACAAAAAAAATTTCAGCATAAAATCGGAAAGGGATGAGAAAAAAATTTACCAAGCTAGTTGAGAAGATGAATCAAACTTCTAAAAGAGTGAAGGAGATGAAAGTGAATGTGAGCAAAGAAGAAAAGTGACTTACAGAGTAAATGAGATAAAGTGGCTGGGCAATGTAGATGAAGTGACCGAAAAGTGGGAATTGGGGTTTTGATGGAGTAACTTTTCTAAAATAATGTAGATGTACTTATTTCTATATTTCTATAGGTATTGGTTTAACATTCTGTCTTATTAGAAAAATAATATTGAAATATATAATAAAATAAGAGGGTATAATGACAAATTTACCCTTGGTCTACCAACTTCTCGTTTCTATATATTTTCTAAGATAATATCAGAGTAAGGGTGGAATGTGGGTCAGTTAGGCCCGGGTCTGGCCCAGGCCCGCAAGCCCAAATGAGTAATGGGCCTAAACAGGCTTAACCGTTTAGGACCGGGACCAGATGGGGTAGGCTTCCAAGTGGGCCAGTCCGTTGAAAAAGGCCTGTGGGACCGGGATCGTTTGGGCTCGGGACCGGCTGCTTAGTGGGCCGGTTCGACCGGTCCTAAATGGGCTCAAATGGGCCCAACAATTATTTTAAAAAAAAAAATTATAAATCCAGATTTTTTTTCTAGTTGTTATTAAAGTGTAAAAAATGGTCGTTTGACCTGCAAAAATAGCCGTTGGCTATTTCTAAAATAGCCATTTAATCCCCCAACTTTGTTTCAACCCAAACTTTTTATAATTACACTTTTTTCCTATTTTCCACTATAAATACCCCTTCATTCTTTCATTTTTCTCACGAAATCATCAATTTCTCTCTAATATTCTTCTATAATTGCTTACTTTATTGTTACAATTTGTGAAAAATTGAATACGATCTTGAGATTTTTTCCCGGAACGCGATTGGGTTGGTGAATTGAAGTATTCAAGTCTTCAACGATATTTAATTTTTAACAAGTTGTTCGTCAATTCGGTAAACTCGTTCCAATTCTTAAGTTTTAATATTATAGTTTTGTTTGTTTTACTTTGTACAATTATAATTAAGATGGCCTATTCTTTAAAAAAAATGTTTAGTAAAAGTAAGGAAAAATTCAAGATTGGTGAATCTAGTGGCCAAGTTGTTCCTCCTCCACTTCCCCCAACTCCCCAACCCAAACCTGTTACCCGTCCTATACCTGCTATTCTTGATAGCGATAATACTTTATTACAATTTATCGATAGTCAATTTTACCATGATATTGCACTAGATGAACAATTAAACCATGAATATATGAATGCTCTTTATGGTAATCCAAATATTGATGAAAATGATGAGGAAAATGATGATGAAAATATAGATTTTGATAAAACGCAATCGGATAACGATACACCCACTAGTCCTGTTGCTGAAATTAACCCAACTGATACTGAACCTCCTGTTACTACCCCTACTTTTTTTATACAACCTTCTAAACGGAGTGAAACATCTCTTGTTTGGCCATTTTTATTCAACTAAGAGAAAAAATAGGGCTAAATGTAAAACTTGTGGCAAAGAGTTAGCTTTTAAATTTGTTGGAGGTCGGGGGAGACGGAAAGTTTGTCTAGACACATATTGATACACCCTAAAGAGATAAAGTCAAATTTCTTCAAATGAAAGCTGCGGCCGAGGGGACAAGTGTACCTAGTCAGGTTGACCATAGTACAGGGTCAAATCAATCTCAATCGGGAATTAACACTATTACCGGTGGTATTTTATATTATGATCCAAAAAAAGATCATGAAAAATTGGCAAAAATGGTTACTGTTATGTGCTTACCCTATAGTTTTCCTTCTAACCCTCACTTTGTGCATTAGAATAGAAAAGTTTTTAATCCTACTTATAAAGGATGATCTCGCACAATCGTAAAGAGCGATATTTAATAAATATAAACATGAATATGAACAATATTTGCGCTATTTATTTATTCATATAGATTGTCATGTTGCTATTACTACTGATATTGGTAGAAGTGGTAATGTCTATGATTATCTTATTGTTACCAGTCATTGGGTTGATGAGGATTGGAGAATGCAAAAGAGAATTATGCTTATATAATAATTAATTCACGTCACACATGGAAGTTTATTGCTAGAACGGTTATGGATATTTGTAGATATTTTTGCATTAGTGATAAATTAATGTCAGTTTCAATGGATAATGCTTCTAGTAACATTAATGCTATAGTCTTGCTTATCACTACACTAAATCCTGCATTTAGTAAAAAATTTCATGTTAGATGTATTTGTCATATTTACCATTTAATTGTTGGTGATGCTATGAGAATTTTAAATGTTAAAATTGAAAAGGTTAAAATGGCTCTTAACTAGCTTTTTTATTCAAACCGTAGAAGTAGACTTAGAGAATATTTTAAAAGATGCGATGAATTTGGCCTAAGAGAAAGAAAGGTTCCTAAACCTTGTCCAACTAAATGAGCTTTTTTGAAGTTTATTTGTCAAAGGGAATTGAGGAAGTGAATCGCGACGGCTCCTTTAATATTTTGGAATGGTGGAAGGACAAAGAAAAACACTTTCCGATTCTTTCAAGGATGGCTCGAGACATTTTAACTATTCAAGTTTCAACAGTGGTATCGGAGAGCGCTTTAAGTCAAGCAAGACTTCAACTCCGTTATTATAGAGCGTCTATGAGGGAGAGCTTGGAAAAATCAGTACTTTTCAGAGATTGAAATCGTTTGGAACGAAGAAATTTTGGACTTGCTGAATCACAACCAGAGGTAGACGAAGTTTACGAAAAATTGCTAGCTGAACTTGCGGAGGATGCTGCTTCGCCTGAAGAGATACCATGTAAATTAATATGTAACTTGTATTTTGGAACATTTTGATTAGTTTCTTTTTCTTCTCAATGGAGGTATTAGCATCTTGTTATGCTCATTCCATTGGGGGGAGGAAGACTAAGAAAGATATTGCCATGTTTTGTTAATGCTATAATAAAATTATAACGCATTGCTTTGAATATATTTTTACAATATTTTTGTGTTTAAAATTATTAGACGTATTATGCTTAATGTTTTAGTTTGTTGGATTAATTTGAACTATTATTAATTTATTATGCAATGATAAGTGTAGTATAGTATAGTATTGTCACGACCCAAAATCCAGTAAAGGTCGTGATGGCGCCGGACACCACTGTCAGGCAAGCCAACACTAAATAATTAATTAAATTCTCATTTTAATATTTTTGAAATCATTTCTTTTCCATACTTTTATCAATAAACAATGAACTTCACCGAGTAAATAATAATGTCTTTAACAAATTTTTAATACTAACTAATCCCACGTACATCCCAGAACCCGGTGTCACAAGTGCATGGGCAATTTCTAGGAAGTAAAAAGTAATACAATAATCGTTACAATTGGACAGTAGGGAAAATACAATACAATACTCTGAAGGAGACTCTGCTGGCTGCGGGTCGTCTCGAGAGGTGCAGCTCACTTAAGTTTCCGTATCAACCATGCCGCTGCGCCAAACTAGGCCACTAGACATACTTGTACCTGTGCAACAAAATGCACAACAACTGTAGTATTGAGTACAAAAATAACGTATACCCAGTAAGTATCCCGCCTAACCTCGAAGAGGTACTGACGAGAGGTCGACTTTGACACTTGCTAGAGGTCAAATTAACATAACCAAGTGTGACGCTAAACATGGATGTCATGACTAATTAACAGATAATGACAGGAAGCAACAACTTCTCTCATATAAACAAATTCTAATCTCCGTCATTTCAGTTGACAACTGATGTTTTAGACGTCAATACCACACAAGAAGATATGTTACTTTGTGTGGTACCCAATTTTTGAGTGCTGTCTCAATAGAGAACATGGTTCTTCTTGATGTACTTACTTCTACTGTTGCGGAATATTAAACGTAGTAAAGTAAAAACACAAAGATTTTTACGTGGAAAACACCTGGCTCAAAAGATGAAAAAACCACGACCTACTCCTCAGTAGGATTTGCTCAAACTCTTCACTAAAAACTCTGAGCCAAACGGACTAACAAAATAAACTCTTTTGTAATCCTAGGACTAACTTAATCCCTTTGTAGTAACTAGCCCCCAGCTAATTTCTACAAGCCTCAAGTTAACTCTAACTTGAACAATGGGTACCTAATACATATGCTTCTATGAAAGCTGAAAGATACAATATTAAAACTCCTACTACAATCAACTAG
>ML348589.1:0-30204 GCA_005239505.1 Nicotiana paniculata | reverse complement strand
TCATGAAGCTGGATGATATGAACGGTGAAGAACTAGCAGATTGGGTGTTAGTACTTGAGGAAAGAGAGGTATGGAAACAGGCTCTCGAGTTTGAGTCACTATATGTTGAGGAACGAGAGAACCCGCCGGCCGAGCCATTTATTGAAGAACCACCCAGGTTAGAACTGAAATCGGAGGATGATGATGTGGTAAAAAAGATAATAGATTTAACCAAGGACATTGATGATACATATTTTGTTGAATCTAGTACCATTATTGTTGAGGATGTTGGTACTCACTCCAACCATTTGTTCACATTGTGTTGGGATGAGGATTAGTAAATAGAGTTATCCGAACCACCTGATGAGATGAGGGATAAAGAACAAGATGCCTACATTCTTGAATTCTTCCTGCCAGAAAGTAGGGAGTACACATTTCATCGAAAAGCCAAGAAGCGCAGATTAGTACATGATTTTATTGGTCCAGACAGATTTGTTCCACCACCCCATGAGCGTGATCATAAAGTCCACATATTTCTAATAAATTTTTTTAATTGAACCGGGTGTAGGTAGTTTTTAAGTTTTAGGAGTAAGAATCACATGGTTAAGAGCTTAATAGGAGCAATATCTCGAAACGTGCTAATGCCTTGAGAATAGTCAGTACTTTGGTTGTGGCGCTTAGGCTCAATTTTTGACTCCAGGATAGATAACTTAAATAAGGAATTCTTAAGATTTGCTTAACTGCTTTGACTGGAGTGTCGTGATAGATCCAATTCTGAGTGAATTATGTGCCATGTGTGTGTGAGATTTGTATATTATTCTGTGCATTGCATTTGATGTCTAGAACTTACCCCGTGTGTGTGCAAAGAGAAATAGAAGTTTTGTTCATTCTTGAAAGTGATATAGGCATTTCTTTGTTGAGTCAGTTATCTATATTTTACCCATCTAATTGTTTTGTATCGTTGTTAACCCCGTTGAGCCTATAATCCTGTTTCTTTGGCAACCACATTACAAGCCATATCCCTTTGTTTGAATTGATCATATATTTGAACCTTGTCACCTCTCGTAAGCACTGGAAATGTGATGAAATATGGAAAAATTAAAGTGTGGGGTGGTAGGTTGATTTTTGAGGGGAATAAGTGAAATAAGGAGAAAGGTGCATTGTTTGAAAAAGTAAGAGTCACTTGAGAAAATGAAGAAAATATATATATATGNAAATGTATCCTACCCGTCCCGCAGCCACATTACAACCAAAATAAAGTCCTACTTGATCCTTGACTGAATGAGCTCGATTAATAGAGTATTACACTACGGGAAAGCCTATGGTGCATATTTTGTGGCATATGAATGTTGTTTCTGAGAGCGAGTGAATTCTTTATATATTGAGTTCCTAAGTGTTCTTAAATTTTATGTGTGAGGAACTAGCTCTTTGCTTTGGTGATGGCACATGATTCATGAAGGAAAGGTAATGTTGTTGACTTCTATATTAGAGTAGTTAGTGAATTGTGAATAAAACATGGTATTTGTGAGGCGATTATTGAGGCGAGGATGTCACACATTTTTGCTTGAACTATTTTAAATATTCTTGGTATAACGTGTCAAGATATTTGCTTAATAAGTTGTGTACATGAGTGTAGTGTAATTGCTCGAGGACGAGCAAATGTTTAAGTGTGGGGTATTGATGCGAGGCTAGAATTCATGGTTTAATGTGTTATATGCCTTATATTTTATGTGTGTTAATGATAAAAATATACTTTTATGTGCTTAATGAAGTTTATTTCATGTGTAGGTGAAGTGGAGATGGAAACGGAGCTAAAGAGATGCAAATACGTCGAAAATACGATTAAGGGTCGAAGAGGAAACACCCGGGCGATAGCCGAGCGTTTGGCCCCTAAAGCCAGGTAGCCCCTGGCGTTAGGGGAGCGTTTGGCCCCTAAATCTAGGCAACCCCTGGCGTTAGGGGGGCGTTACAGCCCAAACGCCAGGCCTGCCCTGGCCTTAAAGGGGCGTTTGAGCCCAAACTCCCGGGGTCCCAAGTTCGGTCAATTCCGAGTTTTGACGAGTTTAAGTGTTTCCCGGTTGGAATAAAAGTCTCCTACACGTTTAGGGTTCATCCAAAACATATAAATAGACCCCGTAAACACAACTTGAAAGGAGGAATTCGAAGGATTCAAAGAGAGAAAACCATTGAAGTGACAAAACATTGATTTTTACATCTTTTATTCATTACTTTGTAGTTCAATTATGCAATTTATTTTGGGTTTGATTCTTATGAACATGTCTAGCTAACTTCTTTAATCTAGGGTTTTGGTAGAACCCGTTGGGGATAAACTTCTTGTGTTATTAATATAGTTTTGTTTGGTTGATTTATCTCTATTTGTTCAACTACGTTCTTGTTGTAGTTGATTGAAAGGGCCCTCAATTAGCTGTTCCTATTTATTATGTATCTACTTGAGAGAGAGTGCATATTTAGGTAGTTGTTTGAACAACATCACTCCCGGAGTATAGACGAAAGTCATAACCGAGGGTTTAGAGGTTGGATTAGAGATAACGATACCTCGGGTGCAATCTAAAGTGAACTGTAATGCAATCTAGCTAGCGTAACTTGAGAGAGTGCGTCTAGTAAATTATCATAATTACTTGAGAGAGATTTATGGTAGATAGAGTGTTCATGATTGATAGAGACAACTAATCAAACTATAAGAAGTATCCGAGAAGTAAGTTCACCAACCGGGAAAACCATAACCTTAGACCTTTATCATCATTATTTACAACACATTGTTAGTAATTTCTAGTTAGTATTATTGTCAGCAGAATTAGTAAAACATCACCAATTTATATTAAAAAGTCTTGAGAGAATTGATTGAGTAAAAGTTGCGGAGTCTAAAGAGTTGATTGATACGTAAATTCCCTGTGAGATCGACTCTGGGCATAATACCCCGGATTATATTTGCAACGCCCGTTGAGTCTTTTATTAGACATAGTTGAGCGTGATCAGTATCACCGTTGTTGTATTTTCTGAGGTAAGGTCTAGTCCGCCTCTTGCGCTTTTTGAATATAACACAACCTAAACGGCTGTCTGGGAAACTTATTAAAAAAATGTATCTATAAATTGTTTTTAATTTAAGCGGTAAGGTGGACAACTATTTAAATTAATTCTTTTATGAGACATCATATATTTCAGATACAAAAAATTAAATAAACTGTAATGAAATTTCGAACATAAACTCAGATTGCTTAAATTCTGAAACCGCCCTTATGATCATATAAAATGAGACGGGGAGAATAGCATTTGAAAGGATGTGATACAGTCGAATGGGGCTTGCCAACTCTCACAAAACATACCCCAAACCTAAAAGTAGAACGATGTGGGAGGTGGGCCTGAGTAGGGGTGTACAAGGTCGGGTTGATTCAGATTTTTCAATTATCAAACCAAATCAATGGTGTCGAGTTTTTAAATTTATAAACCAAATCAAACCAACAAAGTCGGGTTTTTCAGTCTCAGGTTTTTTCGGATTTTTGGGGTCTTTTCCTTTAAAGTATTCATAGCATAAAATATGTAACTTGTGCTCCAAATATTTCTTAAGTCTTAGTAAAACACAACTATATAATGTGTTTTCCAAGAAACTAACACAATAATATGAGATAAGTCATAGTATTATACTAACATATTTAATAACAAAGATAAAATAATAAAATTACATAAAATAAATATTGCTAATTAATAAGCCATAATAAAAATTAACGTAATTTAAAAATACTATATAGGTCGTGCTAAAATAAGTATAGCTGATATGTACTAATATTAATTACATAACTAAGCACTAAAGAAAAAGATAAACTAAGTTATGCATTTTCATTATAAACCAATGTAAAACAAAAATAATTATCCAACACTATCGTCATTCCTAGTTTTGAATTGAATTTCTTTTGTTAACATTAGTATTGATTTGAACTTTGTTTGAGTTACTACATATATGGGCTATAAAATTTATTTACCATTCAAGAATGTTAAGTCTAAACTTGAAATAATACGTTAAAAGATAAAACTGTGAAAAAGTTTAAGAAATATTTATAAATTACATTACAATAAATGTTTATATGTATAATATATTTTTAAAAATTATATAAATGAATTATCGGGTTGGTTTAATTTCGGTTTGACTTTTTTTTAGTTAAAACCAAACCAAACCAATTATGGTCGGGTTTTATTTTTCAATACCAAACCATATCGAACTTTTTTTTGGTTTGACTCGAATTATCGATTTGATGTGATTTATCCAATTTTCTTTGTATACTCCTAAGCATGAGAATATGATCTGGATTCTGAGCCCATTTCTTTTGATGGATAATTGCTTCTCTAGGTGGTGTTCTTTCGGATCCGACCCAAATAAAGGTATTATCATGGAGACCATAATTCAGCCCGATCGTACATGCCACGTGTCGACGTAAGGTCTCAATCGTTCCATTTGTTTTTGTTCAAGTACATATACTTTATAGGAGCGTGCGGTATTGAAATTTTAATATAAAAAAATTTCTCCATAAAAAGGAAGAACTTTTATTTTCTAAATCATCTTTTGGTATTTGATTGAATATAAAAATATATGATATATGATACTCGTACAATGAGTATATAGGGGAGTCCAGAACCAAAGTATGGTTCGTTTAGATACAAGGGATCGAAATAGATGGAAAAAAAATTGGTAACCTTTTTATATATAACGCCCTTTTAAAGGGCGCTATACTTTAAAATCAGTTTTGTCCGTTAAGGTATAGCGCGATAAATAACTACGGTATACCCAATGTTTGCATTTTAACGCATAGCGCTTTAAAGATACATAAAAAGATTACCGATTTTTTTCTCACTTATTTCAATTTTTTGTGTCCAAAAAAACCACACGTTGGTTCTGGACACATTAATAGTGTATAGGATAGCCTGTTGGTGATACCAATGTTAAAGATTGACAACTATATCTATGTGTTTGGTATGACCAAAAACAATTCTTTTTTATTATTTTTATTTCAGTATTTGGTTACCTTGGTTGGGGCTTCCCTATTAATGGGCGCAAGTAATTTTATTTTATTTTTTTTAACAACAAAAATTCTGCTCTCGCACCATATAACTGTTTAAATTAATATTTAGACAATTGCCAACCTTTAATGGTAGGCAAATATCGTCAGAATACTATCTTCATGAGTTATCTTACATGTCGTACGAACAACATATGTCACCAATATTAATATGCAACCAAACGCTGGAGATGGCTACCGAGTGGGGCTCATGGGCCAACTATCGAGTGCTTAAGTCCAATTGGTGATGGCTCCCCAGCCTGGCCCATAGATCCTAGATAAAACCTATTTTGATGGATATGTTGGACAGAGTAAACAAGCCCGTGAGTCCATGGACGGTCCTACCATTAAAAAAAGAAAGAATTTACTTCCTATAGCAAATATATATACCCTATTTATTATCAATTAAAATTATTTTAAATATTATTTTCTATAGCTATCTTTTATATTTAATAGCAAAATAAGTATATATGGTATATACTACTATTGAAGCATGAAATAAAGCATGAAATACACTATTTATGTTTTTTCTCTATTAGACAACTGGACATACCTATTTTTAATGTGATTGCCGTTACTGTATTAATGAATACATGGCTCGAATACATGTGAATACATGCGCGTACAACTCTATTCATGAATACAGCAGAGCGAATACATGTGAATACATGCACGTACAACTGGACTACCCTGATTTTAGGCGCTTTTTGCTGTTGTATTCATGAATACATGGCACGAATACATGTGAATACATGCGCGTACAGCTGGACTGCCTGATTTTAGGCATTTTTTACTGCTGTATTCGTGAAAACTTCAACACGAATATGTGAATACATGCGCGTACAACTGGACTACCTTGATTTTAGACGCTTTTTTGCTGCTGTATTCATGAATACATGGCGCAAATACATGTGAATACATCCGCGTACAACTGGACTACCATTTTTAGGCGAATTTTGCTGCTGTATTCATGAATACAACAACACGAATACAACGAATACACTACCGTAACAACTGAATAGTAGCTATAGCAAGTAATTATGTATATGACAGCTATAGGAAGTTAATAGCCACTAAACAATTGTGGTTTCTTAAAATTCCTCAAAAAAGAACAAGAAGAATTAACTTAATAGCCGCTCTTCAACTAAAAATAAACAACGAAATNATATATATATATATATATATATATATATATATATATATATATATATATATATATATATATATATATATATATATATATATATATATATATATATATAGGCTAAAAAAAATATACTCTACATTGAATAATGACCAACTATTTGTGTAAAGAGACTTTTGCAAAATGTTGGTTAACATTTACATATTTATAAAGACAACATAACTTACGCTTTATGTAAAGTCTTTAGATGTTCTCAATTTGTGCAGTATATAGATTACTTAAAATTTCTTCTTCAAATAAGTCTTTTTTTATAGACATGCGAGCGATAGCATGTCTATTTTGCTCCTTGCTAGTAGGATTTTATAATTAATACTAAGTTCATAATACGACGCCCAAATTTCTTCCCGTAACATCATTCAATATTGCAGCGTCCCGGAAAAGTTTCGAAATGTTATAAGGTCATTAAGAGGTTCGACATGTGTTAATTATATTATTTGTATGTGAGTGTTAATAAATAATATGAAAGACATCCCATGAACATAATAATAAGTGTATGAGGTGTATTTGAAGTGATATAGGACCTAAGGAGAGCCCTTGGGACAGCTCAAGTTGAAAATTACATGATAGACTAAAGTTTCAAAAGAGCACGCGCAAGACCTAAATATATACGGTCATATTTAGATATATATATATAAGGATTTATGTCGTGAACAACTTATCAAATGAAAGCTCTTCGAGTCTAGTTTCTAATGCCATTCGTCATTTGGATACAAGAAGTTATCATCAAATTACCAAAGCTGGTAGTGAAGTACTGCCATAGCGTCCGGGTCCGGGCTTGGAGGAGGAGTGAACTGGGGACGCGAAGCGTCCAGGGCAGCGTCCAAAACCCAAAAATTTGGGCCTGTAAGTACAAGTTGGGGGGGAGAGAGAGAGAGAGTATTTTGAGCTTTTGGGATTAGGGTTCTTGAGGCCAAGAGGCGATTTTAAGCACAAATCAAGTCCAATCAACTAAGGTAAGTTGTTAATAGTATATTGGGTTGATTCTTACTCAATATAGAGTTCTAATATCATTCTTACATACAAATACTAGATTTCATCATCAAATCATCAATAACACAAAAATCACCAAAGTTGTAATTTTTCAAGATTGGTCTACAAGAGGTAATCTAATGCTTCAAACTCGTTTATTATGAGTAATTAGAAGTATTTGTAGCATTTGTTACATATATTAATGGTTGAAAGGTTGGATCATAAAACTCTAGTACATGGCATGAATAATACTTTTGGAAAAAATGAGAGAGAAGGTGAATGGTATTCTTGACAATGAAATTGATGAATACAATGAACCTATGAAATTACTTGTTAGCAAAAGCTGAAAGTGAACAACTAAGTAATCACCCGAATTGTATGTTTTACAAGTGTTAATTAAGGGAGACGATGAATAATAACTTGGTGGCATTGGACAATTGGTGTATTATCATTAATGATTTCAAATTGGTATTAAATTATAAGAATGAAGTTGAATGGCTAGCATGCAAATCTATTCAGCAATATGAGTTGTTGGAGTCTCTTAGCCAACTTATCATCCATAAATGGATATTGATCAATATTTTAAGTTATATTTTAACGTAAGTAGGATATATTGTAGATATCGACTTGTTGGTGATGTTTGCGCATTTTAATCAACATTGAAACAATGGAAGAGAATTGAAAGCTTGTGAACTTTAATAAAGGAAAAATGAGGTAAGTTATTAAAACTTACTCTTCTCGAAGGAT
This sequence comes from Nicotiana paniculata, assembly GCA_005239505.1. Taxonomy (NCBI): domain Eukaryota; kingdom Viridiplantae; phylum Streptophyta; class Magnoliopsida; order Solanales; family Solanaceae; genus Nicotiana; species Nicotiana paniculata. The sequence goes on along the minus strand of ML348589.1, from coordinate 22,236 downwards.
TTTCTCTAAAGTTATGCTTTGGACAATATGAAATTGTTTGTAAATGCTCATCCATATTTGTGGAGGCAAGCAGGGAATGATGTCACCAATTGTCTTAAATTGTGTTGCATAGAAAAGACCTAATTATTTTATAAAAGGAAAAAAAAAAAAGAATCTTGTTTTCAAGGAATTGATGTCAAATGACACTTGAAGCAAATATTATAAGTTTTATTAAAAACTTATATTGATGATAAAGAGATTAAACATTTGAGTTCTATTATTATCTTCATTTTATAAAATGGGAAATATGATATTTTAAAACTTTTACATTTTGACATAATATTTTTTAAATCGGATTGGTATCTCATTTTGTTAATTGCCTTAATATCAAATGAGAAAGGATTTCATTTAATTTTGTTTAAATGGTTCGGATTGACTATAAATGTCATAATTTGGTAAAATAAATACTTAGAGGCTATTTGGCCATGAATATATTTTTGGAGTATAAAATATTTTGGGAGTTACTTCTATTCACTGAGATTGACTTCGGATATATTGTGTTCGTCGTCATGAAACTACATGTGCCGATGTAGGCGTAGATGGCCATTTTGTGGTATATACTACGACAGAGTGCTCTTCCTCGAGAGGTACTATTAGTTGCTATTATTAGCAAGGCTGAGTCGATTCGTATGGCACTACGAGGAGACGACTTGAGCAAGTAGGATATATGATACTTGCCGATAGGAACATAACCTAGTTGACCTTCTTGAATCGATGATGGTATACTACTCCCAATGAAAGGTAATGATGATTTTATTATGTTTAGGTCTAAGGAGCCGAAAGTTATTTTAATGACTTGATGAAATTAAAATAATTTTGTATGATCTTTATTTAAAATTATGAATTGATATAATTGTTCTTATTTTGTACCAGACGTTGGTTGCTTTAATTCTTATAAATTTTGTCTCATGAACTTGAGTTAGAGAGAGTCTATAACACTTATTGAGTACTATTGTGGTGTATTCAACTCTTAGGGACCCCTTTTAAGAGCCCCATTCTCTTTACGTATTTCAGGATAAGGTATGACACGTGATGTGTGAACACGGCTAGAATGACTCTCTTTCCGAGGTATGATGAAGCACCACTTTTACTTTGTGGTAACTATAATGTTATTTCTTATTTTCTTTTGTTGGAATTATTCCAAGTATTGGTTCTGTTCTTTTTCCATAGATAGTTGTGTTGGATTGTAAAAATAGGATTGTGTACGTCATACATAAAGGAATAATTATTTAATTTGATTATATCATTTTAATGAGAAGTTTCATATGTATATTTAGGAAATGAAAAATATTTTGTGACTTGATTTGAAAATATATAATATTTTTAATTGGCTTCCGCAATTATACTTGATCTTGACATATAAAGTGGTTCGCTCGAATCAAATAGTGTTCCGGGCGTCGATCACGTGGATTTGATTCGTGACAAATATAATCTCTTGGCACATGTGCTTTTCTTTATATAGTCAACAATGAAAATATGAATGGTTCACCTAGACAAGAGTAACATCCTGAGTACTAGAATTCAAACTAGTGACACTATGATTGAACTTTAACGTCTTATCTACCACTACTAATTATTCTTAAAGGACTAGCTCATTGTCAATCTATTGAAATCTCAAATGACGTTTAATTATCAGTGCAACCTTTTAATGAGAGACATGATTAATTTTGTTGTTAAACAATAGTTCATTTTTCTCATTATTACTTCTTAAACCTCATAACCTAAACAGTGTTAGACCTATTTGGCGTAACAAATCATGCATAGTCATTCAATAAACTCCATTACGCGTAAATAACTCATTTAGCATTTTCCATTTTAAACTGATGTGGTGCTTCAGCAAAAGAGTTTGTAACTCATTAATATGATCATCATGAGTAGTAAAACTACTTTCTGGGGAGAAATTTCGGAGGTTTGGAAGGTTCTCGATTCTCATGAACTGTAAATTCCCTTGCAGAAAGCTTTGAGGATTGGTAGATCCACAAGTCTTAACATCTTTTTGTCACGACCCCAATTTCCCTCCGTAGAATATTGCGTCGACACTTAGTTTCTAAGACTAGGTAAGTCTAACACTTGCCAATTTAATAATAAATCTCTAACCAAATAACTAGCAAGCATGAAACAAAAGTTTCTATAATAAGCCAACAATCCAATACTCAATTTACAAGAATTTCTACAATCACAGGGTATAAGTACATGACAATAAAGGAACCACGTAAAATTCAAGGAACGCAACAAATATTACAAAAGCAACAGGACAAAAAAAGCACGTGACAACTAAGGTGTGTAATTACAACAATTAAGACAAGTAGCAGATAACCACGGCGTCAGGGAAGGAACACAACAATTAAGAGGGCACAAGACAATAAGGAAGGCAACAACTTCAACTAAAGCATATAAGTGCAAAATAACAAGTAAGAGGAAGAACAAGTGCTAACAACTTCAAGTAGAGCATGTAAGAGTAGATTAACAATGAAAGATAGCACATGTTATGACACTTCAATTGAAGGCATGAGAAGTGTTTAGATACTCGAAACCGGTCAAATACCACATATAGGTCATGTACCCATTCGTCACCTCGCGTACACGGCTTTCACATAACACGAATAACACAATCATCTCAAATCCTAAGGGGTAGTTTCCCCCACACAAAGTTAGGCAAGATACTTACCTTAATTTGGCCAAATCAATTACTCAAATTAGCTTTTCCTTTACAAATTCACCTCCGCTCTGATCAATCTAGCCAAAGACGACTTAAATATCAAACAATGCAAGAGAAAAAAATTTCAATTAGCAAAGCTATGATCTTTATACAATTTTTAAAAAGTCAACCCCGGGCTCGCTCGGTCAAAACCCGGGTCCAAGGGTAGGTCTTGACTACCCATAGCCCCACGAGTCCATATATGTGTTTTGTTTCCAAATCCGAATCCAATTCGACTCTTAATTCCAAATTTTTCATTTTTCAAATTTTTGGCAAAATCCTCAAATTTTTCCTTAGATTCTCATGAATTTGATGTTCAATCTAATGTATAATCACAAAATATAATTGAAAGTTGATTAAAAATACTTACTCAATAGTTTGTATGAAAATCCCTCCACAAAATCGCCTCCCATCGAGGATAGGGTTCAAATTATATCAAAATGAAGCTAAATTCCAAAGTACTCAACTATAAGCCAGCTGAAAATTTTGCATTTGCGACATGGGGTTCCCAAATGCGACCTCCACAAATACGGACAAATCATTGCAAAAGCGACCCCTGAAATACCATACGAAGATCGTATTTGCGATCATATCTTCGCAAATGCGAAGCTATAGTAGCTGCAAAAGTGAACACTGTCATAGGAAAAGCAGACAACCCAGAGTCGCAAATGCGACTCCAGTATCGTATTTGCGATTGAATCCTAATCATCCCCTGGTTTGCAAATGCGAGAAAGTACTCTAAAATGTGGTGATCGCATTTACCTTCTCATTGCAATTGTGATGGTACCAATACCAGCACACACAATTTTTAACAAAAAACTAACCCGAAACTCAATCGAGCTCCCAAGGCTCCAAACCAAACGCCCACACCAGTCCAAAAACATAACACACACTCGCTTGCACGATCAAAACATCAAAATAACCTCTAGAAGCACGAATCGGACGCCAAAACACATGAAAATCACAATGGACTTCAACAACTTCTAGAATCGAAACCAAGCATCCTAACCATATCAAATGAACTCCAAACGACACCAAATTTTCCTGACAAGTTCGATATGAAGAAACACACCTATTCTAAGTCTGGAAACCAAAATCCAAACCCGATAGCCTTAAATTCAATCACTGGTCAAACTTAGGAAAATTCTAAACCTTTAACTTGCCAACTTTTTCCAAATGATGCCGAAACCCTCTATAAATATCCAAATGCAAATCCTAGCATATGCCCAAGTCCAAAATCACCATCCGGGCCTACCAGAACTGTGATGATCCAAGGGGTCATTTTATAAAATTAGACTCCGTTCCATGCTTAATAAACATAAAAGACTAAAATTAAATACCTCCATTTGCATGCACAGTTAGGGCGTGAAACTGGAAAGCTTTTATGTGAAAAATATGAGAAATAGTGATTCTTAGAATTTAAATTTGATAAAAGTTTACTTTGGTCAACATTTTGAGTAAACGGACCCGGATCCGTGTTTCGAAAATCCCGGGAGGTCCGCAGTAAAATATAGGACTCGAGCGTATGCCCGAAAAAGTATTCCGAGGTCCCAAGCCTTAGAAATCAATTTTTTAAAGAAATTGTTTTGCTGAAATGTTCATGAATTAAAGAAAAGAAATAATGTTAAAAATCATTAGTATCGGGTCCGTATTTTGGTTCCGGATCCCGGTACAACTTTGTTATGATATTTAAATGTTTAATGTGAAATTTGGTAAAAAACGGAGTTCGTTTGACGTGATTCGAACATCCGGTTGAGAAATTATGAACTTTAAGAGTTTTTGTTGAGAATGATGAGTTTTGAGGTTTAATTCATAGATTTACATGTTATTTCATGATTTTATCGCACGAGTGAGTCCGTATGATATTTTTAGACTTGCGTGCATGATTATTTTGGAACTCCGAGGGCTCGGGTGAGATTCGGATAGGCAGCGGGGTGTTTTACACTTGAAAATAACTGCTGGTTTTTCAGTATCTGGTGTCCAAGTTTTTGTACTATGCGATCGCATAGGTATAACCGCGATCGCATAGGTATAACCGCGATCGCATAGTGTAGTCTTTAGGGGTCTCAAGTTTTGTACTGTGCGAACGCAATGCCAGGATTGCGATCGCACTGCTTCACCAAGGCCCTATTGTGCGAACGCAGGCCATACAGTGCAAACGCACTGAGTTAAATTTTGGCATGGGGGAGGGAAATCCAATACCCTGTGCGATCTCAACCCTCCCCATGAAAACGCACTGTACTATTTTTTCTTAGTGCGATCGCATTTAATTACCCACGATCGCACAGTTGCCCAGCTCAGCTAATATAAATACCTGTTAAAAACGGGCAGAAGCCTTTCTTCTCCAATTTTTTGAGGTTCCAGCCCTAAACATGAGTTTTCTTCAATAATATTCATCCCCAATTCATATGTAATCAGTTCCAAACCTTGTTCTTTCAATTCCTAACTATTTTGTATCACTTTTAAAGCAAAAACAAAGAATTTTCATGGTAAAAATCTAGGATTTGGGTAGAATTAGGAAGTTTTGTAAAAATTGAATTTTTATATCGAATTAAGGTCGGATTTCAAAACTAATAGCATATTTGGGTTCGTGGGTAAATGGGTAAATGTAATTTGGTCCGAACCCCGAGTTTAGACCAAGCGGGCCCGGGGTCGGTTTTTTTACCCTTTTAAAGAAAACTTAGGAAAAATTATATTTTTCAATAAAGTTAGTTCCTTTAGCATTAGTTAATGATATTAAGTTAATTTTGATTAGATCCGAGCAATTTAGAGGTGAATTCAAAAGGAAAGCAATAATTGAGAAGTGAATGGCCTGCAGAATTGAGGTAAATATTTGGTCTAACTTTGGCTTGAGGGAATAGGATCCCCACTTGTTTGCTATGTGAAATGCATGGGCGTGGTGTATAGGTTTGGTGACGAGTATCTATTCACTACCCAAATTGTTTGCTAAACATGATCCCCTTTCACCACTTATTTGATCATTGTCTTAACTGTTATATGTTCATTATTGTTTCTATGTCTATTTGGCCTAGTTGAATTGTTGTTGGTTATTGTGGTGACTATTTGGAAAGAGTATTGGTTGTTTGAGTTGGTTCCTGGTGATACAAACATGGTTGAGAGGTTTGGTATTGTTTGTATGAATTAAAGGAATATATATTTTATATTCCTGTTGGTTTCATGATTGAGAGGTTATTGATGAAGTTATGAGAAAAATATATTTTATTATTTATAATTGTTGTGACAAAAGTATTGTGAAAAGCTTGGCCTGTATTGTGAAATCTTAAATAAATTGATATGATATGTCTGGTGGGAGCGGGTTGCATGCCGCAACAAGGAGCGATAAGGGAAGACATTTATATTTTACTGATTTTTAAAGAAAAAGAAAAAAAAAGTTTTGCGAAGTTAAAAGGTCTATTTACTACTTTTTAAATATTTTTGCACTAATTTTATTCAAAGTTAAAGTTTGAAATTTTGAAGAGTTAATTTGAGAACTGGTTATAGTTGAGTTGATTTATTTTGTTGCAGCATTTATTTATTTATTTATTTGTTTAGACTTTCTTCTGGCTTTATTATTTATTGTTGTTATCGATTATATTGTTGAAGCCCGACTTAGCCTCGTCACTACTTCGCTGAGGTTAGGCTCGACACTTACTCAGTACATGAGGTCGGTTATACTGATACTACACTTTGTGCTCTTTTACACTGATCCAGGTACTAGTCAGCAGTATAGGATTCCAGGACGACCCCCGATTCATTTGGAGACACGAGGTACATCTGCTGTCATTCACAGATTCCGAGAGTCTTTTCCTATTTTTACATACACTGTTTTATATCATTTAGAACAGTTACACTATTTCTTTCAGTCATTATTTGTAGTATTCTTTAGTAGTTCGTGCATTATGACACCAGACCCTGGGGTAGTCTTTGAATTATTTATATAATTAGTTCGTGGTTCGTCTTAATTAGTTGGTTATTTTTATTATTTTATTTTATTGTTGTTGGGAATTATTCTAACTAAGTTCATTTGGAAGTTATTTATTTATGCTTGAGTAATTAATTAAGAAAATTAGTCAATCGAATTCTAACATTGGCTTGCCTAGCAAATGTGGTGTTAGGAGCCATCACGACCTCTAAGGTTGGGAATTTAGGTCGTGACAAGTTGGTATCAGAGCACTAGGTTGCTTAGGTCTCACAATTCACGAACAAGCTTAGTAGAGTCTGAAGGATCGGTACGGAGACGTCTGTACTTATCTTTCGGAGGCTATTGAGTTAGGAAAAAACTCCATTTTTTTTTACTTCTACTCTATCGTGTGATTCTTGTATCCCAAATACTGATTAGATTTTTCTATTCTCTCGTAGATGGCGAAAACACGTGCTTCATCTTCCGCTGACCAGCATTCCGGTCTTCCAGCAGCAGTAACTCCTACTAGGGGCAGAGGCCGAGGCCGCGCTAGAGGCCGAGGCAGGGGCAGGACTCAGCCCGTTGCTCAGGAAGAAACCCTAGCTGCGGAACCTCAGATTGAGATTGATGAGGGGGTTCCGGCTCAGACTGTTCCAGCGGGGCCAGCTCAGGTTCCGGAGGGATTTATTGCCACCCTGGTCCTTCAGGATGCTTTGGTCCGTTTAGTGGGCTTGATGGAGTGTGTGGCCCAGACGGGCACATTCCCTGTTGCGGCAGCCGTATCTCAGGCTGGAGGCGGGTTCCAGACTCCTGCCACCCACTCTCCAGTCCAGACTACTCCTCAGGTTCAGACACCAATAGCCAATCCCGTTGGGGTAATTCAGCCAATTGCAGCAGTGCCGCTCGTTAAGGTGAAGCTATGTCTACCGATGCTTTGTGGAGATTGGATAGGTTCATTAAGTTATTTCATGTTCACTTCAGTGGTGCTAATTCAGAGGACCCTCAGGAATATCTGGATACATGTCATGAGGTGTTGCGTAATATGGGTATTCTGGAGACCAATGGGGTCGATTTTGCGACCTTTTAGATGACTGGTTCCGCCAAGCAATGGTGGAGGGACTATTTGTTGACTAAGCCAGTTGGATCACCTGCTCTGACTTGGGATCAATTCTCTCATCTCTTTTTGGAGAAGTTCTTACCTTTCACTACTCGAGAGGATAAGCATCATCAGTTTGAGCGACTCCAGCAGGGTAACATGACTGTGACTTAGTATGAGACTCGTTTTGTGGATCTGGCTAGACATGCTATTCTTATATTGCTCACAGAGAGGGAGAGGGTCAGACGGTTTATTGATGGCCTTGCTCAGCCCATTAGGTTGCAGATGGCCAAGGAAAAAGGGTCAGAGATTTCTCTTCAGGATGCATCTAATATAGCTAGGAGCGTTGAGTCAGTTCTTGGGATGAGAGGTCAGGGGTCAAACAAAAGACCTCGCCATTCCGGTAGATTCAGTGGTGCCTCGTCGGGGGGTGGAGATACTTAGGGTAGAGACCAATATTCCATGCCATTTAATTCAGCACTTCATACGTCCCATGGTGCTTCAGGAGGTAGTGGCTCTTACTTGCCCTATCCTGATCAGTCAGCCCCGATCAGAGCACCTCCTCTTCAGAGTTATTATCGTGGTCAGCCGGTTCGTCAGGGTCAGCCTTAGTATCAGGATGGTTGTTATGAGTGTGGTGAGTATGGGAACATTCAGAGATCTTGTCCGAAATTCTTGGGTAATTAGCCTCAGTACCAGAATTCTCGTGCCATAGTTCTGGCACCAACTACAGCACCACCTGCCCATCCAGCCAGGGGTAGGGGTCAGGTAGTCAGAGGTAGAGGTCAGAATGTTAGAGGTGGAGGTCAGCATGCTAGAGGTGGTGGCCAGCCCGCTAGAGGTGGTGGCCATCCCGTTAGAGGTGGAGGACCACATGTCAGGGTTCTTCCTGGTGTCGAAGTTCAGGGTGGTGGGGCCCAACCCTGACTATATGTATTTCCAGCCAGGCCTGAGATAGAGTCCTCTGATGCTGTTATTACATGTATTATCTCATTTTGTGATAGAGCAGCTTCAGTTTTGTTTGATCCGGGGTCTACTTACTCATATATTTCATCCTATTTTGCCTCGTATTTGAATGTTCCCGTAATTCCTTGAGTGTTCCTATTTTTGTGTCTACACAGGTGGGGGATGCTATCGTGGTAGATCGAGTATACCGTTCGCGCGTGGTATTCATAGAAAGTCTTGAAACTAGTGTGGATATTTTACTTCTAGACATGGTTGATTTTGACGTTATATTGGGCATGGATTGGTTGTCGCCCTATTAGGCCATCTTAGACTGTCACGCTAAGATAGTTACCTTAGCATTGCCGGGGTTGCCTCGATTAGAATGGAAAGGGACCCCTGGTCATTCTCCCATCCGGGTAATTTCATATGCCAAGGCTTGCTACATGGTGGAGAAAGGGTGTTTGGATTATTTGGCCTATATTCGTGATTCTGATGCCGAGGTTTCTTCTATAGAGTCATTTCCTATCGTGCGTGAGTTTCCTTAGGTGTTCCCTGCAGACCTGCCGGGTATGCCACCCGAGAAGGATATTGATTTCTGTATTGATGTGGCTCCGGGCGCTCAGCCCATTTCCATTCCTCCATATCGGATGGCCCCACCAGAATTGAAAGAACTAAAAGAACAGTTGCGAGACTTGCTATATAAGGATTACATAAGACCCAGTGTCTCGCCTTGGGGTGCACCAATTTTGTTTGTAAAGAAAAAGGATGGGTCAATGAGAATGTGCATAGACTACAGGAAGCTGAATAAAGTTACTATCAAGAATAAATATCCATTGCCAAGGATTGATGACCTATTTGGTCAACTTCATGGTTCTAGAGTGTTTTCAAAAAATGATTTGAGGTCAGGCTACCATCAGCTGAAGATTAGGGCGCCCGATATCTCTAAGACAACCTTTCGTACGAGGTATGGGCACTATGAATTTTTGGTTATGTCTTTTGTGTTGACTAATGCTCCAACGGTCTTTATGGACTTAATGAATCGGGTTTTCAAGCCCCATCTGGACTCTTTTGTGGTCGTGTTCATTGATGACATTCTTATATACTCACGCAGCCGGGAAGAGCATGAGCAACGTCTCCGTATAACACTCCAGACTTTGAGAGATAATCAGTTGTATGCCAAGTTTTTTAAATGTGAGTTCTGGTTAGGTTCAGTAGCCTTTTTGGGTCATACCATATCAGCTGAGGGTATTCAGGTTGATCCTAAGAAGATAGAGGCATTCAAGAACTAGCCTAGATCCACCACAACCACGGAGATTAGGAGTTTCTTGGGTTTGGCCGGTTACTACCGTAGTTTTGTGGAGGGGTTTTCATCCATAGCAACCCCAATGACTAGATTTACTCAGAAAGGTTCCCTATTTAAATGGTCAGATGAGTGCGAGGCGAGCTTTCAGAAGCTCAAGACAACCTTGACTTCATCACCGGTGTTGGTGTTGCCATAAGATTCGGGTTCTTTCACGGTGTATTGTGATGCTTCTAGAGTTGGCCTTAGAGCAGTGTTGATGTAGGACGTCAGAGTGATTGCGTATGCGTCTCGTCAGTTGAAAGTCCATGAGAAGAATTACCCTGTTCATGACTTAGAGTTGGCGGCTATTGTTCATGCTTTGAAAATTTGGAGGCATTATCTTTACGGTGTGCCGTGTGAAATTTTTACTGACCATCACAGCCTCCAATACGTATTCAAGCAGAAAGATATAAATTTGAGGTAGCAGAGGTGGTTAGAGTTTCTAAAAGATTATGATGTCACTATATTGTATCACCTGGGGAAGGCCAATGTGGTGGCTGATGCTTTGAGTAGAAAGGCGATGAGTATGGGCAGTCTTGCGTATATCCCAGTTGGCAAAAGACCGTTGGCTCAGACATTCAGACTTTGGCTAATCAGTTCGTGAGGTTGATAATTTCTCCCCGCAGTGTCCTAGCTTATATTGTCGCTCTATCTTCTCTAATTGATCGTATCCGAGAGCGGCAGGATGATGACCCACATTTGGCGGTCCTTAGGGACACGGTTCGGCACGGGGATGTCAAGCAGGTTACAGTTGGAGATGATGGCGTTTTGAGGATGCAGGGTAGGTTGTGTGTGCCTAATGTTGATGGCCTCCGTGAATTGATCCTTGAGGAGGCTCACAACTCCAAGTATTCTATTCACCCAGGTGCAGCAAAAATTTACCAAGATTTGAAACAACATTATTGGTGGAGGAGGATGAAAAAGGACATTGTGACTTATGTGGCTCGTTGCTTAAATTGTCAGCAGGTAAAGTATGAGCATCAAAGACCTGGTGGTTTACTTCAGCAGATAGAGATTCCTGAGTGGAAGTGGGAGCGTATCACTATGGACTTCGTTGTTGGGCTTTCACGGGCTTAGAAGAAATTCGATGCGGTTTGGGTTATTGTGGATAGGCTGACTAAGTCAGCACAATTCATTCCAGTGGCCAGTACTTATAGTTCAGAGCGTTTGGCTGAGTTGTATATTCGGGAGATTGTTCGCCTTCATGGGGTACCCGTGTCTATCCTTTCTGATCGGGGTACGCAGTTTACTTCGCACTTTTGGAGGGAAGTTCAGCGTGAGTTGGGTACCCGAGTGGAGTTGAGTACAATATTTCACTCTCAGACTGACAGACAGTCTGAGCGTACCATTCAGATATTGGAGGACATGCTCCACGCTTGTGTTATTGATTTTGGAGGTTCATGGGATCAGTTCTTGCCGTTAGCGGAGTTTGCTTATAATAATAGTTATCAGTCGAGCATTCAGATGGCTCCTTATGAGGCGTTATATGGTAGATTGTGCAGATCGCCAATTGGATGGTTTGACCCGGGAGAGGCTCGGTTGTTGGGTACAGGATTAGTTCAAGAGGCCTTAGATAAGGTCAAGATTATTCAGGAGAGACTCCGTGCAGATCATTCTAGGCAAAAGAGTTATGCCGATCGTAAGGTTCGCGATATGGCATTCATGGTTGGAGAGAGAGTATTGCTTCGTGTGTCGCCCATGAAGGGTGTTATGAGATTTCGGAAGAAGGGAAAGTTGAGCCCTAGGTATATCGGGCCATTTGAGATCCTTGATAGAGTGGGGGAGGTAGCTTATTGACTTGCATTACCTCCAGGGTTATCCTCAGTTCATCCGGTATTCCATGTGTCTATGCTCCGGAAATATTATGGCGACCCGTCCCACGTGTTAGATTTCAGCTCTATCCAGTTGGACAAAGACTTGACTTATGAGGAGGAGCCGATAGCTATTTTAGACCAGCATGTTCGCCAATTGAGATCTAAAAGTTTTCCTTCAGTTCGAGTGCAGTGGAGACGCCAGCCCGTTGAGGCAGCTACTTGGGAGTCTGAGTCAGACATGCAGAGTTGATACCCACACTTGTTCGCCACTTCAGGTAATTTTCTATGTCCGTTCGAGGACGAACGTGTGTTTTAGAGGTGAGATTGGGATGACCCAAGGGGTCATTTTATAAAATTAGACTCCGTTCCACGCTTAATAACCATAAAAAAACTAAAATTAAATACCTCGATTTGCGTGTGCAGTCCCGGCGTGAAACCGGAAAGCTTTTATGTGAAAAATATGAGAAATAGTGATTTTTAAAATTTAAATTTGATAAAAGTTGACTTTGGTCAACACTTTGAGTAAACGGACCCCGATCCGTGTTCCAACGATCCTGAGAGGTTCACAGTAAAATATGGGACTCGGGCGTATGCCCGGAAAAGAATTCCGAGGTCCCAAGCCTTAGAAATTAATTTTTGAAAGAAATTATTTTGCTGAAATGTTCATGAATTAAAGAAAAGAAATAATGCTAAAAATTATTGGTATCGGGTCCGTATTTTGGTTCTGAAGCCCGGTACAACTTTGTAATGATATTTAAATGTTAAATGTGAAATTTGGTAAAAAATGGAGTTCGTTTGACGTGATTCGAACATCCGGTTGAGAAATTATGAACTTTAAGAGTTTTTGTTGAGAATGATGAGTTTTGAGGTTTAATTCATAGATTTACATGTTATTTCATGATTTTATCGCACGAGTGAGTCCGTATGATATTTTTAGACTTGCGTGCATGATTGTTTTGGAACTCCGAGGGCTCGGGTGAGATTCAGATAGGCCGCGAGGTGTTTTACACTTGAAAATAACTGCTGGTTTTTCAGTATCTGATGTCCAGGTTTTTGTACTATGCGATCGCATAGGTATAACCGCGATCGCATAGTGTAGTCTTCAGGGGTCCCAATTTTTGTACTATGCGAACGCAATGCCAGGAGTGCGATCCCACTGCTTCACCAAGGCCCTACTGTGCGAACGCAGGCCATACAGTGCAAACGCACTGAGTTAAATTTTGGCCTGGGAGAGAGAAATCCAATACCCTGTGCGATCACACCCCTTCCCATGCAAACACACTGAACTATTTTCCCTTACCCTGTGCGATCACATTTAATTACCCGCGATCGCATAGTTGCCCAGCCCGGCTAATATAAATACCTGTTAAAAACGGGAAGAACCCTTTCTTCTCCAATTTTTCGAGGTTCCAGCCCTAAAAATGAGTTTTGTTTAACAATCTTCATCCCCAGTTCATAGGTAATCAATTCCAAACCTTTTTCTTTCAATTCCTTACTATTTTGCATCACTTTTAAAGCAAAAACAAAGTATTTTCATGGTAAAAATCTAGGATTTGGGTAGAATTAGGGGGTTTTGTAAAAATTGAATTTTTGTATCGAATTAAGGTCGAATTTCAAAACTAATAGCATATTTGGGTCCGTGGGTGAATGGGTAAACGTAATTTGGTCCGAACCCCTAGTTTAGACCAAGCGGGCCCGGGGTCGGGTTTTTACTTTTTTGAGAAAACTTAGGAAAAATTATATTTTTCAATAAAGTTAGTTCCTTTAGCATTAGTTAATGATATTAAGTTAATTTTGATTAGATCCGAGCAATTTAGAGGTGAATTCAAAAGAAAAAGCAATAATTGAGCAGTGAGTGGCCTGCGGAATTGAGGTAAGTATTTGGTCTAACTTTGGCTTGAGGGAATGGGACTCCCCACTTGTTTGCTATGTGAAATGCATAGGCGTGGTTTATAGGTGTGGTGACGAGTATCTATGCACCACCCAAATTGTTTGTTAAACATGATCCCCTTTCCTGTTCCCCACTTATTTGATCATTGTCTTAACTGTTATATGTTCATTATTGTTTCTATGACTATTTGGCCTGGTTGAATTGTTGTTAGTTTTTGTGGTGACTTTTTAGAAAGAGTATTGGTTGTTTGAGTTGGTTCCTGGTGATATAAACATTGTTGAGAGGTTTGGTATTGTTTGTATGAATTAAAGGTATTTATATTTAATATTCCTGTTGGTTTCATGATTGAGAGGTTATTGATGAAGTTATGAGAAAAATACAGTTTATTATTTATAATTGTTGAGAAAAAATTATTGTGAGAGGCTTGGCCTGAATTGTGAAATCTTAAATAACTTGATATGATATGTCTGGTGGGAGCGGGTTGCACGCCGCAATAAGGAATGATAAAGGTGGATAGGTGGGATCAGGTTGCACTCCGCAACAGGAGTAAAGGGTGATATTTTAGGGAGGAGCAGTAAGGGAGGACAGGGGGGAGCGGGTTGCACGCTGCAACAAGGAGCGATAAGGGAGGACATTTATATTTTACTGATTTTTAAAGAAAAAGAAAATAAAAGTTTTGCAAAGTTAAAAGGTCTATTTTACTACTCTTTAAATATTTTTGCACTATTTTTATTCAAAGTTAAAGTTTGGAATTTTGAAGAGTTATTTGAGAATTGGTTATAGCTGAGTTGATTTATTTTATTGCAGCATTTATTTATTTAGACTTCATTTTGGCTTTATTATTTATTATTGTTATCGATTATATTGTTGAAGCCCGACTTAGCCTCTTCACTACTTCGCCGAGGTTAGGCTCGACACTTACTCAGTACATGGGGTCGGTTGTACTAATACTACACTCTGTGCTCTTTTGCACAGATTCAGGTACTAGTCAGCAGTAGAGGATTCCAGGATGACCCCAGATTCATTTGAAGACACGAGGTACATCTGCCGGCGTTCGCAGATACCGAGAGTCTTCTCCTATTTTTACATACACTATTTTATATCATTCAGAACAATTACACTATTTCTTTCAGCCATTATTTATAGTATTCTTTAGTAGTTCGTGGATTGTGACACCAGACCCTGGGGAAGTCTTAGAATTATTTATATAATTAGTTCGTGGTTCGTCTTAATTAGTTGGTTATTATTATTATTTTATTTTATTATTGTTGGGAATTATTCTAACTAAGTTCATTTGGAAGTTATGCTTGAGTAATTAATTAAGAAAATTAGTCAATCGAATTTTAACATTGACTTGCCTAGAAAGTGTTGTGTTAGGCGTCATCACGACCTCTAAGATTGGGAATTTGGGTCGTGATAGGAACCATCGAAACTTCGATCCGAGGTCATATACGCAAAAGTCAAACCTTGGTCGATTCTTTCAACTTCGAGCTTCTCAAATGAGAGTCGCTCCTAAAAATCATTTCCGAACCACTCAAAAACCCGAGATGATGCACTCAAGTTATAATACACTATGTGAAGTTACTCATGACCTCAAACTGCCGAACCGGACGCAACTTCCCAAGACAACCAGTCGAGTCGTTACATCTTTAATTTGGAGAATTAAATCTTTTCTTTGAGTATTTTGGACAAGTCAAGCTTCAGTTCTTTCAGTTTATAGAAGGATCCTGCTGGCAGAGGACCACAACATATCTCTTGTAAACTGGTAAGACCAACAAAAATCAGCAACTCCAAAATAGGGAAAACGCCAACTCCTGGTGCAATGCACTTAATTGTGTTTATAAGAAACTCCAGGATGTCATATATTTTTGATCTGTAATAACTTTACATGATGAAAATCATACATAATCAAATCTTTCACCGCATACCTTCTCCAACTAAATCTAGATATTATGTGCCTCTTAATGTTGACCGAATCCAATCAGCAAATGGATCCATTGTTAGTAGGAAAAGGTACATGGATCGCTGGAGGTATACGTTATGCTTTTGTTATTGTTGATGACTATTTACGTTTTACATG
Organism: Nicotiana paniculata; assembly: GCA_005239505.1. Taxonomy (NCBI): domain Eukaryota; kingdom Viridiplantae; phylum Streptophyta; class Magnoliopsida; order Solanales; family Solanaceae; genus Nicotiana; species Nicotiana paniculata. The sequence continues at coordinate 6,430 of ML348589.1, read as the reverse complement.
GGTAATTTTCTTATCTCATAAAAATGAAGCTCTGAATAATTTTAAGATTTTCTGCAAAAGAATTGAAAGAGAAAAAAGGTATTTGATCACAACCATCTAGAGCGATCATGGAAGGGAGTTTGAAAGATCCTTTGAAGCACTTTGTAATGATCAAGGGTATACCCATAACTTCTCATCCCCAAGATCACCCCAGCAAACTGGAGTAGGTGAGCACAAAAATAGAACTCTACAAGATATGGCAAGAATAATGATATTAGAACATTCACCAAATCACTTCTAGGCAGAAGCAATCAGTACAACATGTCATATTCTCAACAGGTGCCTCATAAGACCTATTTTGAAGTAAGTGTTTCACCCGTTCGGAAGTAAGTGTTTCATTCACAATAATGGTTGGGAGGACCTTGGAAAATTTGACCCAAGGAGTGTTTCGGGTGCCCAAACGGGCATATTTTGGCTTAAGTCTTCTACTAGTTTTGCTGGTTTTACAGCAGCAGGTGGTTGTTCTCTGCGATCGCGTGAATAAGTCTGCGATCGCGTAGGGTAAGTTGAGGCTGTCAGCAGATGTTCTTCGCGATCGCACAAGTCAAATCGCGATCGCAGTGTGTGGGAGACTTGGCCTTCGCAATTGCATGACCTGGATTGCGATCGCGTAGTGTATCCTTGGTCTGAGGGAAATTCAATAATTGCTCTGTGCGGTCACGAGGTCCCAACCACGATCACGTAGCTCTAGGTCGTGAAGGTCCGAGATCGCAGGCATATAGCTGCGTTTGCGTAAGAGGAATTCTGGGCATGTGTGAGGTTACTCTCCGCGATCGCGACTCATTTACGCGATCGCATAGAAGAAATACCTGGGCAGTCTTTTAAAGACCCAAATCCGAGGGTTTATGTTATTTTCACTATTTTTGAATTTGAGAGCTCGGGAGGGGCGATTTTTGGAGGCTTTTTCACCTGGGTAACTTGGGTAAGTGATTTCTATCCATTATAGATCAATTTCCATGATTCCAATCTTAAATTCAACCTTTAATTTCGAAATTTTGGGTAGAAAAATGAGAAAAATGGGATGAACTTCATAGACCGAATTATTGAGTTTTGATTGGGTGTTTGACCTCCGATTTGAGAGATTCTTATATGGTTAGACTCGTGAGGGAATGAGTGTCCGGAAAATATGATTTTCACCCGATTCCGAGATGTGGGCCCCGGGGGACTTTTTGGGCGAATTTCCTAATTTCGCGTATTAGCTTAGAACTTATTAGCTATTGTGTTTCCTTGAAATGATATTTACACTATGAAATCGAATTGACTAGATTTGGACCACCCGGAGTTGTATACTTGTGGCAAGAGCGTGGTATTGAGTTGATTAGCGCAGTCAAGGTAAGTGGCTTGCCTAACTCTGTGTTGGGGATTTCCCCTTAGGCATTTTTATACTGATTTTGTTACGTGGACGCCGTGTATGTGAGGTAACGAGGGCGTACACGGGTCATTGTTGCTAAAATTCCACTTTTCCTTCCATGGCATCACTCGTTTTCATTCCTATATTACTGTTTCCTGTCTTAACTGAGTAGTTAGCTTAAGAATAAGTATGCCTACACCTGCCCTTACTTGATTTCCTCTTATTTACTACTAGTTGCACCATGCTTAGGTAGTTTTACTTTATTCTTGCCTGTTGTTTTCTCTGAACTATTTAATTAAGCCGTATCCGACATACTTCTACATTGCATATTTAAATTTGGACTACGGACCGCGATCCGGGAGCTTTCCCCCTATACTGCATTGCATATTTTAATTGGGACTACGGACCGAGATCCGGGAGCTTTCCCCCTGTAATACAATGCATATTTAAATTGGGACTATGGACGGAGATCCGGGAGCTTTTCCCCTGTACTGCATAGCATATTTAAATTGGGACTACAGACTGAGATCCGGGAGCTTTCCCCTTGTAATGCATTGCATATTTACTGTTGATATATGCTGTGCTGGGTCGAGGGCTCTCTTTCTGTTATTAATTTTTTTTTCTAGTTTCCATAAATCCTGTTTATCATTGCTTATCTATATTTCACTGTTTTAAATTTATAATTGACTGGTTTTAAAACTCAGTAGAGCCTCAACCTGACCTCGTCACTACTTGACTGGGGTTAGGCTTGGCACTTACTGAGTACCGAATGTGGAGTACTCACGCCCTTTCCTGAGCATGTTTTCCCTATGTTCAGATCCAGGTACCAGTGCACGGTACAGTGGCTAGGCGTATCTTAGTAGTTGCTTAGGAGACCGCGAGGTAATTCTTCCGCGTCCGCAGGATCTCACGAGTCCCCTTCTTACTCTAGTATAGATATAGGAGATACATTTTTCCTTATTCCTTTGTATAGAGCTACAGTAGTTCAGAGTTTGTGACTTTGTGATGTTCCGGGTTTTGGGAAAGTAAAAGTTGTAAATGCCGAGCGGCTAAGTTTTATAGTATTGCTTCTTCTTTACTATTTCTATTATTTTTTTGTCTTATTTTTCGCAAATTTTAGGCTTACCTAGTCGTAGAGACTAGGTGCCGTCACGAGACCGTTCGGAGGGTAATTCGGGTCGTGACGGAAACCATGGAACCTCCAGATCTTAGTTCTATGCAGATTGATACAACAACTTCTACTCCTACGCCAATTTCCTATAAACAAACACTTCTGTCCGACACCCTTCTGCTATCATCGCCCCCACCCCATGATAATAATGACCTACAAATAGACCTTACTGATGAGAGTTCTAATGTCATAAACTCAGAGTAATTTATACCCCTATCCTCTTATGATAAATCAAGGATCTATCTTCCTTGGAAGTTTTCTGTCATAGTTAAAGTGTCCGTCAAGAAGGTAAGGCATCAAATATTATAAAATAAGCTACAATCCTTATGGAAACCTACCGAACCCCTTAATTTTATCGACTTAGGGTCTGAATTTTATCTAATTAAGTTCACTAAGGAAGAAAATATGAATCATGTGCTACATGATGGACCGCGGTTTGTGCCCAATCACTTCCTTACTGTGAGACGCTGGGAACCCAAATTCATTGCATCAACGACACAACTCTCCTACTCCGCAATTTGGCTACGCCTCCCTGAACTTCCCACAGATTTCTACGATATGGATATCCTCTAAAAGGTGGGACAAAAAATTGGGAAATTACTTAAAGTGGATAATTGCACTTCTTCTACTTTACGTGGTCGATATGCTAGAATTTGCGTTGAATTCCCTATTGAAAAACCTCAGAAAACACACATATACATAGGGAATCATCGCCAAACAATTTGGTACGAAGGCCTAAATCTCCTATGCATCTGTTGTGGATGTTTGGGCCACAAAACCCTAAGCTGTTCATCATTTACAACACCCTCACAACCACAAAAAGTAGCAGACCCACCTTCTACTATGTAGCCACTGGTGCAAGCTTCCAATTAAGAATGGAAAACAATAAAATTTTCAAGACGTCGATCCCCACCCTAGCCACGAGCACATAAAAAATCACAAGGAAATTCTATTCCTTCCACCACAAAGGATTCTCTACTCGGTGATTGGCAGCACATCCATGCAACCAAACCTGTTAAGACACGTTTCATGTCCACAAGTAAGGCGGTGGCCCAGGAAGACAACCCAGGTCAGTATATATTTTCAAATATCTCTACTGAGCATATTAGTTTTCCTGTTAATTCTCACATTAGGTCTATTCCCCCTACAAAGTCTTCATCATCACAACTAGAGATTGCTAATGATCAGACTGCTAATCAAATACGTCTCCCTCCTCCAATACATTACCCCACCTCCATGCCCTACACTCAACCAAAATCTCACCCAATAGGCATGCATGCATGCCACTCGTCTACTTCAGCAACCAATAAACACGTGGAGCCCCAAAATTCACCTAGAGGCCCAATATCTATCCTCTCTGAAACTACACAAACCCACCCCAACCGCGATTCCAATTCCCAGTAGTCCCAATGATTATGTTCCCTCCCTTTCTAAAATATCCAAAAGCCCACACACTGATTCCCTATCTCAACCCAGTGAACCTTCCTCACTACAACTCTTATTAATACATAACCAAGACATAACCTCTCCTTCTCACAATATTCCCAATCCTTCAAATGCAAAACCATCATCACTGCCCATACACAAGAACTCACATACATCACCCGCCTCAACCTCCATTCCAACTCCTTCTCCTAGCATCAACTCCCTTGCAAACAACCATGCAATCCCAGCATCACCTCCCTCAAACTCCTTACCACCGGATTTACACATCCCAAAGCCCTTATCTTCCTCCTCAACCACCACAATCGTGGCTGGAGATGGGCCTCCTGGGACATGCCCTAACCTTCTCACTCATGATCAATGACTAAGAGTACTTGATCATGATCCAGAATCCATTCGACATAGCACAAATAATTCTGGAGGGGATGCAGATAGGTTGGGGAGACTTATACTCAACTCCCACACACACAGAATTGGTCCAACCCCCCACTCCTCTCGCCACAAATGCCACAAGTCCCGGGAGATCTTCCTTTTTATCCTCTACAATCCTCAGCTTAGCTTCCGTCGAGATGGATTCACCAACACATGACCTTCTACAACCCCATGCAGTTACCACCTCCACCTCCTCTATCCATGCAACCACTGGTGCCATTCTCTCCTCTTTCTCCAGTCAGTCCCCTGGATCTTCACCTAGCACCACCAACAAAGGAGATTCCTCTAGGTATGACCCACCAGGAGATATCACAATTAGCAGAAGAATTAAGGGAAACTCGAACAGACCTTATGGACCTATCAGGAGTTCACGTCTTGGTCCTAAAGGAGCATTATCAAAACAAGGTTTACCTGAACTGTCCACCAAATCTCAAAAAATGTCTTCTCAAGATTCGTCCCACTATAAACTCAAATGTAGGCAAGTTTGCAGTAGTGGTCATTCCGACACCGATTCCAGGAGCTCCGGTAGTTCCTAGGTCTAACAGTAGCTCATCTTCTACGCCCCTTATGAATTTGTTGGTTTGGAATTTTCGTGGGGCAGGCTCACAAGATTTTAGGCGCAATTTTAGGTCACTACTAGACTACCATCACCCCTCTTTAATGGTTCTTCTCGAAACGCATCTCCCCGACCATACTCACCTTAGGGATGATTTTAACTTTACGGGCTTAGCATCAGTAGGGGCGGAATACAACAATGTGGGTGATATAGCTATCCTTTGGGGTGACCAAGTCTTAAAACTAGAGGTAGTAGAATTAACAAATCAAGAGCTCCACTGCATGATTGAGGTACGTACCCTTGAATTTTTTTTTATTCTCTGCCATATATGCGAGCCCTATTTTGCATGAACACCAAATTCTATGGCAGAATCTGAGTTGCATAGCAGCTCAATATGAGTGACCTTGGCTGATGGGTGGCGACTTCAATGAAGTCACACGTGCCATAGAAAAGTTTGGCGGAAGGTCTGTTAATAATAATCGTTTAGACGGATTTGTTAATTTTCTTAATAAATGTAGACTAGTTGATTTAGGTTACTGTGGTAGTGATCACGCTCAACTATGTCTTGTAGAAGACTAAGCGGGCGTTGCNAAGTTTCTCAAGACTTTTGAGTATCAATTTGGTGATGATTAACTAATTCTACAATCAATAATAATAAACTAGCAATTAAATAACAATTTAATGTAACAATGATAATAAAATGGTCTAAGGTTATGGTTTCCCCCATTGGTGAATTCTTCCTTGGATATTTCTTATAGTTTAATTGGATATCTCTATCAATCATGAATGCTCTCACTATCATAAATCTCTCTCAAGTAATTATGATAATTTACTAGGCGCACTCTCTCAAGTTACGCTAGCTAGATCGCAATACAATTCACTTTAGATTGCACCCGAAGTATCGTTATCTCTAATCTAACCTCTAAACCCTCGGTTATGACCTTCATCTATACTCCGGGAGTGGTGTTGTTCAACAAATACCTAAATATGCACTCTCTCTCAAGTAGATACATAATAAATAGGAAGAGTTAATCGATATCTCTTTCAATCAACTACAATCAGAACANAAGTAAAGAATACTAGATGTAGAAATCGATGTTTTTCACTTCTATGGTGTTTTCGTGTTGAATCCTTCCGAATCTCCTCTGTCTCCTTAATTTGTGTTGTTTGGGGTCTATTTATATGTTTAGGTCCAACCCTAACCATGTAGGAGACTTCTATTTCAACCGGGAAACACTTAAACTCGTCAAAACTCGAATTTGGCCGAAACTTGGGCACCGGGCGTTTGGGGCCCAGTGCAGGCCTGGCGTTTGGGCCCTAACGCCCCCTAACGCCTGGGGGTGCCTGGACTTATGGGGAAAACTCCCCCCTAACTCCAGGGGGTGCCCGACTTTAGGGGGAAAACGCCCGGCTATCGCCCGGGTGTCTCCTTTTGCGT